>LFRF01000008.1:674354-686442 GCA_001189435.1 Tolypocladium ophioglossoides CBS 100239 | reverse complement strand
CCCCTCAAAATCTCCCCTCAAAATCTCTATTCCAAAGTCTCTCCCTAAAATCTCCACACCCTAAAAACCTCGCAGGCTTCCTGCATTAGTGCCCGAGTCATAGGAGCGAGACGACCTAGCTAGTTGTTATTAATGACGCATGAGCAGGGCATGTGACCCAAGAAAGAGGGAATTTGCCTGGTGGTCAGAGTCCAACCTTCGACCCTGGGATTTTCCAGTAACGTTACGTGTCTGGACTACCAGATGCTTTCTTTTATTTACTGAATGCATCGTCAGCCACCATGATAACGTCCTCTAGAGGTAGTGGTAGTGTGCCTGGGTACTGAACTTGTTGTTCTGGGGTCTGCTAGTATTAGATTGCTAGTCGTATTCCTGCAGCAAATCTTGGTACACCTCGCGACCAGAACATCCACCCTGGTCGCCTCTAAACATCATCTGGTCGCGGCCCATGGGAACATGGGTGAGAAATCGCCAACTATCTCACCCTCGATTTCATCTTTCCCCAAATAGTTGCTGTTGGTCGATACCAGCAAGTCAGCCCTCTCCAGGGCTGACACGTGTTGTACCCGCGTCGAGGCTGGAGCCTGGAGGGCCTGCAGGCCACGGCCACTCTGGAGGCCAGGTGGGTCAACTGTTGTTAGTTGATTCGTGCTCTGTTGCCGTATTGTTGTGCGCAGTTGGCCGAGGGCCAACATCAGGTTGCATGAGCCCACTACGTCTTGGCAATCAGACTGGGCCGTGAATCTGCACCCTCTAGGCTGCCCATGGCTGGGAATATGCTTGTTTACGTCTTGAGTAGCCTTAACAAGTACTTAAAGTCTGCGATCTTCTCCTGTCGATCTGCCAGCGCCGCCTGCCACACCCCGCGCCTCCTCTAGCAAGACTTGGCTCATGAGACATAATACCGATTACATTTCATACCGCACGAATTCATTCTTCATAAGAAGGAGCCAAAGTGCCTATACGTTGACCATCGTCTCCGGTTCCGCCATGCCGTCTGACAAGAATCGACTCTACCTCGCTCTCTATGCCCGGGGAGGCCAGGGGTTAGTACCCCACCTATTACTACTGTGAGCTCTAGCATATCGTCTAAAGCCTCATTTTTCTCTAGGTATCACTGGGCTCTTCTGGTTGGCCCCAAATATGAGGGCGTAAACAGCAGGGGCAAGCGCTATCACGCTAAGCAGCAAATGCACCAATGGCGGTATGACGAGCTCGATATCCCAATGGCGGCAACCAACATGATCCTCGTCCGTGTTCTCGCCGCAAAAGTCAAGAAGATGGATTGTCTCGAATCGATCATGCGAAGCGTGCCCGTCCGCCCGGATGTACCGGGCTGGACGTGTCGGTCCTGGGTCGAGGAGGCGTACAGAACGCTGCAGAGCGACGGCAAAGCTATCGGCCCGTGTCCCGACTGGGAGACGCTCAGCGAGACTGCGCTTTGGTACGTGCAGAAGAAGGTGGAGGAGCATCGGTTCGATGGGTTGGCACCCTCGGGGCAATTTAGTACATGGCAGGTGTCTACTTGGACCATGGTCGAGGGACAGGAGCTCATTCTCTGAGTTGATCAACCTCGCTTCGGGCTCCTCGAGTGTATCAAACGAGCCGACCGACTCAACCGGCCAATAGCGGGTGGACGAGTACTTTTAGCAGAGGTCAGAGCTTGTTAACACTAGCAAAGTTATTAAGAGTAGAGCCTCTAAGGCGATTAGTTAGGAGGTAGTTTCAGACCCTAGATGGGCTTTAATGAACATCTGTCTTGCAGCTCCATGAACTCCCAAAGACCGCGCACGACATTCCAACGCCACTTCAAGTCAGGCCCAAACCTGCAGATATATATCAAAGCTAGTTGATGGTATTAGAGCGGCCCCACTAAGTAACTACAGAGGTCAATTACTAGCCAAAAGCCACGGCCAGTAATCACGAATGACTGCTTCTAGGAGCTATTCGAATTAGACTAAACGCAGTCACACGGGTTGTTGAAATGAAAAGCTGATTTGTCTGATCTTCGGTCCTAAAGGTTGAGATTGATATAGTCTTCATGTCTAGGGGGACGTAAAGAAGGCCTTTTACAACCCTTCGGCCTATTCCATAGAGATAACTTAAAGTGTGGACAATCACCGCCATGCGATATAATCAGGGGTATTAGAGAGCATCCTTTGTGGCACGGCGCCGAGAAACAATGTGCACCCAATATAGAGCCACTGTGGAAGTGGTACACAGTCGCTCAGCAGCTTTCTGCTCAATGCTAACTTATCTATCAACCTAGTCAGCATGGACGTGGCGCAGCGAGAATGCAAGACGATGGCGACGAAAGGAGGCAACTCACCCGCCTGTCAATAGTCTCCATTGTATTTTCTTCGAATAGCGTCCATTGCTAGCGCTTCCGGGAACGGCTCGAGGAACCGGTCCACCTCGTCCTGCCAGAACTGGTTCTGAGGGTTCACGTTCCAGGCAGACGTATACTCCCAGTACGGCGGCATCCACCCCGCGGTTTCCCAGTCGACTATGCCAACAACGTCATCGCCACGGGCCAGAATATTCAGGGAGCTCAGGTCTCCGTGCGAGAATACAGGAGAAGGCCATGGTTGTTTGTGGAAGGAGATCAGACGACCAAGCTCTGGTATCGGGGTCCCAGCGTACTCTGGCTCGTCCAGGTCCGCGCGGAGCTTCCTGTGAAAGTCGTCGATGGTGCGGAAGGGTCCCCAGTGTTTAGGACCGGGCCGTCTCGGGTCGTAAATAGGCCCTCCATCAACATTGGATACCCCGCACTCTGTAGGGGCTGGTATTTGGCGGAGCTGCTGGATCATGCCCCGAAGGCTGTTGAGAATGCGGGCCTGGGATTCGGCAGTACGTTGACGCCATCCATAGGCAAGATAAAGACCGTCGATTCGTTCCATGACAATGTATACGCGCCCCTTGTGCTCAAACGCACTGTAAACTTTGGGAACCGGGATGGTGGTGTTTTCGGCCACGAATTGCATCGTGGACGCTTCGGCAAGCGAGGTAAAGGGGGTTGACTTGACGCAGACGCGTGAGGACAGGAATACAACCGGGCCAGCACGCTTGAAAAGCCGCAAGAACCATCGAATAGAGAACAGCTTATACAACAAAACGATAGCCCATCGCACGAAAAACCCATCGTTGATTGACCGAGATGCCATAGTGGCCGGCGCGTGGTTCATTGGTGGCATGCAGAGAATGAGCTGCGATGCCTGGTCTTGTTGTTGTGAAGCTGGCTTGCCGTCGGTAGGCGGCCAACGACGGAATTTTTTTGTGTGTTGGGGGGGTTTCCTCAGTCCCGATAAGCGCTAATCCATCCGCCAAGAGCACCCACCTTGCCCTCTAGAGTTTTGTGCACATGGCGCGCCATCGCCTTCGTTTTGATGCAGGTTGTACGATTCACGGCGTTTGCTGACGCTGCGCAGCCCCGTCGAGCGATTAATAATGCACGTCACGTTAGTTCGGCCACGTTGGAACGACAGCAAGGATGTTGTTCAATTGGGACTATTCAATGCACCCGATGCCTACGGGTTTCTCAGCTCTCTCAACTTAGAACCCCTTAGTTCCGCGCTCTATTATCCGGAAGCGTGCCCTTGCGCTGCCGAAGCAATTTTTGATCTGCCACAACTTCGATTAGCGGCCCTTGCTTACTTCGTAGTCCATACCCTTAAACCTGATGGGGCGGCCGGTGTGGAGAATCTCGGGGCGCTGTCATGGTCGGTTACTTCACATTGGCTGTCTTACGATATCTCTCATGGCGGATGGCCAGTTCACGTCTCGTACCGGCTGGAAGACCTCGTAGTCCCCGCCGCCTCTTTCTTAGGCGATGATGGTGGTGTTTGTGTTGATTCGCCATACCACCAGTGACTGGTGGTACCGGGATGGTCCGGAGTCCGGACGCTAACTGTCCCCTGAGCATCTACGCAGGTCCGCTCTAGGCGGTGGCAGTGGCAGTTGGTGCAGTCCCGAACAGCATGCTCGCCACATCGCCGGCTGTCCTCGTGCTCTGTCAATGTGGGTGGACGCGCACTCGTTTCCTCAAATAGAACGGATGTGAAACGTCTTCCGGAAGTATTTCCGCGCTCAACTGCCGTGCTCTCTTTATTCTACAGCGATCGCCGGCCGGCCTCCCCTCGGTATCCGAGCGCCGCACTACCGTAACGCTTCTAACGCCAGTCCTGAGCGCCGGAAATGCGACGTCTTCCGCCTCCATCTTAAGGGAGCCTCTAGACTCGACTCGGCGGGCTAGCCTGCCTGTCTCTGAGGCCTACTGAGCCTCCCTCTTGCCACATCTCCCGCTAGGACAAAGATGCCCGCGACTTGAGCATCTTAAGAACAGCCACTGCCCGCTACGGTGCAGTGAGGTATCCTAGCGTTTTTGGGCACCAGACATACCAGATCTCATCTGAACTAATCTCTCACAATGTCAAGCTCTAGCCAGCCAGAAGAGACTCATTTGGACACTGCTGTCGTAGAGTTTGCAGATATGGATGTCATGCCTACTCTCGGCACCATCGATCTTGATTCACTCATTTTCACGCCAACAATACATACCGCATTCCTTCCGGACGAAGTCCAAACCGTCAGCCCCTTCTCTCTTGGGAACTACGGCATGAGTGGAGACGCATCGTTGGCAGTCGACACCCAAGGGGTAGTCTCGTCAGGAAAACGGCCTACCACATCTTGGCCTACCAGGACTCAGCCTTCCATCAGCCGGTTTCCGCACCCGTCGATACAGAAACACGCTCCTTACTACATAGAATCGCAGCAAAGATTCAATTTCTTTCTACACGAGTTCAATATCTAGAGGCTTCGCACCAGCAGAGCAGCGAGACCGTTGGATATACCCCTCTCCGCCTGCAGTATCTCGCCTCCTCCGTTCAGAAAGCCAACAGCGCAGTCGAAGATTTTACCGCCTGGTCCAATGACGTAGAGAAGCACTGCCGGGAGCAAAACCGCACTGGATTGGGTCCAATTGGCATGGTCCAGAAGTCGGACTCCGGCGTAGGAGATGACGAGTCCCTGTCCTCCGGCGCCACTCCCATAGCGTGACTTCCTAGGAAGTCACCGACCAGAGATGCACTTTCTCCCGTAGTGGGCTCGGGCAATGGAAATTGAGATGCGGAGGAGTTTGGTGGCTTCTTTCAGCAGCATGGCGGTGGTGGAGAGGCGTTTGGATGCGATGTATATCTCTCGTTGCAGGGTAAACGTCTCCTCTTCTAGTTTGTGTATCTTCGCCACGTCTTCGGCACATTCTATGTCTTCTAGGCGTAGAAGGAGTTCGTCAATCAAGTCGTCCATTGTTGCAACTGGGTTGACTGTGTGTCCGTCGTTGAAGCAGTTATCCATCACGGAGCATGGCACGCCACCGGCTTTGTAGATAGACGTCAAGAAAAGCCCCCAAGTTCTTCAAGTTCTGAATCTAAACATGGAACGTCCAAATTCGCCCTCCTAGGTATAGGGGTCTTCAACTCATCGCAGGAACAGACCAGGTCCAGCCCGGCACTTAGGAACGTCGGCAGACGACGCAGAAACCAAAAGAAGATCCCACCAAAACCAGGACAGACCAAGACATCCCACGAATGGACCGTTTTCTACCTCTAGTGCGTCAATCCTCCGGAGCAGCACTGGCACAGAGAATGCAACCGCCGACGCCAAGACAAGGGSAACCAGGGCGAAAAGACCGGGAACCACCAAGAGAGTGCTGAGCGTGGGAATCCCGGAGAAGATGCCGAGAGTGCCTACATCGACAAGCGGAGGCCTCCGAGTGTAAAAGCGAGGATGAGGACGCCCACAAGCGCTGCGATAAGACATGTGCGGAGGTTTACTTGGAGAACCGTGGAGAAAGTTCCCGCCACAGGGGTGACGTCCAAGATGGTATCGAGGGGACTCGGGAGCCATTTTGAAATCTCGGAAGGGTTCTTTTGGTAGTTTCCTGCCACACTACTGTGTCCGTAGCAAACTTGATCTATTCCGACGGTGATTTCCTCGGGGACTCCGTCGAGAACGGAGCCCAAAAAGCTAGTTGCCTGGCGCACAGCATCTGATACTCGGGTGGCTATCACTGAAGCAATGCTCTCTACACCATCGAGTATTTGGGAAGGTTGGGGAGATTAGGGAGATCTAGAAGGTCTGGAAGTTCGGAGAATTTTGGGACATCAGGGAGGTCAACAGGCTGCCGGCGGTCATGAAGCCCCGGCAAGTCAAGTCGGGCGGTGATGATGCCCCTCGTGCGCATGATCTCGCTAGCAAGTCCAACAATGAGAAGGACGGCGCTGACGGTCAACAAGAAGATTGACACGAGGCATCTCATGATGGGTCCTTTGGTATGACATGCAGAAAGAAGGTGCGGAAGGTAGGACAAATTAACTTGGGAAACAAGAAAATTGAGTGGAGCCTGTTTATATACACGTCCCAGAGGCATCTCCCTGCTATTCATAGAAACAGTCCAGCCCAGTCTAGGTCGGCCCACCTCCGTCTTTCTACCGCAAAGCTCGACCAAGGCCTTAAGGGCTGCTCTTCCTTCTTCGCTTCTTAGGCGGGCCGGTGCTAAAAGAAGATCCGCCAATTGTTGACGGAGCGGCACGACCGAATGGAGTCTTGAGAAGAGACGACCGACGCCTCGGCACACAAACGTTCGCTTGTCGCCTACCACCATTCCCTTTGAAGTCTCCTTCCACAATGTGATTAGGGCTTCCTTCTCGAGGTTCTCAAGGTCTTGTCTGAGCTTGCGAACGGGATGGGCGAGCGGTATGTCTTCCAAGTCGAACGGAGTTGGAGTCCTGACTTCGAGCTTGATCTCATGGAGCGGCTCGAGTTGGAGCGGCTCGGGTTAAGTCGTTGAAAATGTCCGGATCCGAGCCTCGATTTCTCGATATTTGTCAGTCATCGCGAGTTATTCCCTCTTCGCTATGGGGAGTGAATGCCACATCTCCGGCTCCCATGAGTTTCGAGGTTATGAAATAGCTCCCCTACGCACATCAGCCGACGAGCCTGAGTGCGCATGAACGCTGCCTGGCTGACGATGCCGGGGTTTCGGCTCGCGTAGTGTCCTGAGTGCGGAGCGTTGGTCACATGGCCCCTTAGTGTTTGTCTCTAGGTGTCCGAGTAGTGGGATTTGTGTCTAAATCGTGTGAGTCTAGCCTAGTGCACGCGAAGGGTATGTCACATACCAATGTTAGTCAGACCCTCTGCCCGAAAGCAGTGAAGCCCTGGGGGATCTGGAAATCCTGCCCTCATTAACAGGGACCGCAACTCCGAGGAGAAAAGGTTGGTAGTCATCAATTTCCGCTAGCGCCTAAGAAAATATGCCACTTGCGGACGCCCTCATGCCAATAAATGTGGATGGGCTTCTTGGCTTCAGGCTTCAACTCCAGAAGCCTGAAAAGGCCGTCCAAACCTATATAGTCTCGCAATGTTCCTGCAGAACAGAAGATGGCCAAGTGAAACAGAATCGGATTGGTGTACAGCGGCTGGGGCTCCAAATTTCCGCGCTCGTGAAAATCAGGCGTCGGCCTAGGATGCGGTTAGACCACAGGCCTTGTCGGACTAGCTGATCAACTCCCAATTTATTGGGAATATGACACTTTCCCTTTGAGAACTTAGTCGATTGGAGCGTGAACTCAGCCTCTCCTCTCTCGTTTTGGTAAACGATAAGTTTGGTATCCTGGAACAAGAGTCAGGGCTGGAAACTGTGACTAGTCACAGACGCCACCTTGTAGTGGAGTCCCACGTTGCTCCCGTGTCGAGCGAAGATCTTCCAGTCAAGAGTCCATAAGAACTTCCCCGCCCAGGTCAAAACCTCAGCGGCGGCATGAAGCGGTTTGCTTAAAAGAACCTTGAGGAATGAACAGTGTTTAGTAATTCTCAAAGCACTAGAGCTATTCGCATGCTCAACCCTTTTTTCTTTTCCTACCTGCCCAAGGAAAAACACTCTTCGCTGTGGGACACCTTGACCGAGAATGGAGACACTACCTAATGCCCCTTTTCTATGCTGCCTGCTGCGTCGCCAGCCATTCCTCGTGCCTCTTCTTCTGTTTCTCCCACTCCTTGACCAGCTTCTTGCGCCTATTCTTGGACACCACATTCCCCGCTGCGTCCACGGTCGGGATGCCGTTTTCGTCCCATTCCAAGTACTCGTCCGAGGTCCTGAACATCAGCAAGGGGTCGACCTTGGCGCGCTCGCGCAGCTCCTTCTCCGCCTCAGCCTCCCTGGCCTCCTGTTCCAGCTTGGCCTTGGCCCTGGCAGCGCCAGCAGATTCCCGCTCCGCGCGCGCCTCAACGAGCAACTTATCGAGGGGTCGTACTAAAGCAGGCTGGGGGTTGTTGCGGTCCTCGAGATAGATGCCTAGGTTCCAGAGGTGTACATCGCGGAGCTGGTCACACAAGGCGAGCAGGTCTTTAGCCGGCGCTTGCTGGGCCGCGAGGGCCTTGACGTTGGTGCGGAATTGCTGCAGCACCTGATCGTATGGTTGGGAGGACTCGACCACTGGTGTTGACGCCGCAATCGTGATTCCGTCAGCGAGCTTCGCTATAGCTACATGATCGACCGAGCCGGAACAGGCCAAGGTCAGAACCTTGTCGCGCAATTGTGATGCAGGGTAGATGTAAGGTTTTGCTGGCTCGGGAATATCGAGGCCCGACCACCCTATACGGTCCGGGTTGCTGAGATCTCCCTCGGGATCCAGACCAAATATGGTGACAATGCGTGTTACCCACCGGGCGAGCAAGATGACTGTCTGATCGGAAAGTGCTTCTGCCGAGTTCGACTCAGTAACAAGATCAGAGAGAATTCTCATGACAGCAGAGGTGTTGAAGGAATCGCAAAGAGCTGTATCGACATCGGCTTTCGCCTTATCCAGAGCGCTCAATAATTGCTGGTCWGCGATGCCAAGCTCTTGCCTTGTAGTCTTGGGACGGGAATGTTTCCAGAGGTCCAAGCTCTTTAGAAAGAAGTTGTTGAGCTTGCCTTCCCAGCCGACTACGGCCTTCATGAGCTCGTCTGTTACCTCAATACCATCCTGCCAAGGCATGAGGAGGAAGCAAATTCGGAGAGAGCGTGCAGTCCACTCCTTTTGGGAGAGAACAGTTCGGATGGTCGTATAATTCTTGAGGCTCTTGCTCATCTTCAAGCCTCGAATCCTGCTATCAATTAGCGCTCTTGTGCGACAAAATCGGCATTCGAAACATTTTACCTCAGTTGCCCCATGTGAATAAAGTAATTTGTCCACTGTACTTGGCAGCCCGGAGTCGACCAGTAAGCTTCCGATTGTGCGAGTTCGTTATCATGATGAGGGAAACGAAGATCGACGCCTCCGGAATGGATATCGATCGTCTTCCCAATCACTTCCGAGGCCATTGCAGAGCATTCAATATGCCATCCTGGCCGCCCATGACCCCATGGACTCGGCCATGCTGGCTCGCCCGGCTTGCTAGCTTTCCACAGCGCAAAATGATTCTCGCTCCGCTTCATTGACCTTCCCTTGAACAGTGAACCTTCACCATCGGCTTGAAGGGCACGGTCGTTCTTGTTCCACGGTTCCAGCCGGGAGTAGCTGTGCCCAGCCTTCTCAAACGAGTCGATATCGAAATATACGGAGCTGTCAGGGGTGGCGTAACCGAAACCGTTCGCCACAATCTTCTCAACGAAGCGGACAATCTGAGGGACATACTCGGTCACACGAGTCAGTTGGTCGGGAGCCAGGACATTGAGCGCATTCATGTCCTCGAAGAAGCGGCGTTCGAATTTTCGGGTTAGCTCAAGGTATATCTGGTGGTTGTTGGAGTCCATCTCGGCACCATGCAAGGTATCGAGATGTGGGAGCAAAACATCGTCCGTCTTGGCGAAAAAATCAGGCAGCGTTCCTGGAGCTTGCAGGGCCTCGGCAGCCGACCGTGCCGTTCCAATGTGTGCTCTCAGCAGCAAATCGGCGACAGTAACACCTTGGCCCTGTTGTGCTGTCGCAGCGTCGGCTAGAGGTGGAGGCTCCGCCTTTTCCTTGTATGCCTTGTCTACTGCCTCGGAAAATGTCTCTGGGCTCGTATCCGAGGGCAGAGACGGAAGGTTCTTGCCAATGTAGTGGCGGAATGCGGCTTTGGCCTCGGCCAAAACCGAATCGCTCACTGAGCCGTCCTCAGCGGCATGCTCCTGCTTGAAGCGCGCGAGCAGGTACTGCTGGCGGCCCTGTAGAATGATCTTGTCGTCGATATCGGTCGTATTCATAACGAACTTGACACGGAAGCCAAAGTAGTCCTTTATGATGCGGCGGATAATGTCGGTCGAGACGTAATTCTTGGCATGGCCCAGATGAGCATCTTCGTACACTGTCGGGCCACACGCGTACCACGTCACCATCTTCCCTGTCGGATCGACTGGGACAAAGTCCTCCTTGCTCCTCGTCAGGCTGTTGTAGATCTTCAGTCGGGGCAGCTGGGCGTCAGGTCGGGCTTGGGGGGGGGTCCATGGCGGCTGTTTGCGACCGTCGGAAGCCATGCTACGTGCGCTCAACTGTTTGAGATTGTCAGCGTCAAAGGGTATTTGTATGGGAAAGAAGAAGGGTCGTACTTTTGGTAGAGGAAAAGAGACAGCTCGACTCAGCGGTGTGATAGAATTGACGTTACTGATCCGATTCTTCTTCAGCTTGTTGTGTTTGGCAAATTGGGGCAGGAGTGACTCACCCAAGCAATCTCATTCCCCTCATTCCCCGCTCTCGGCAAAACTCTGGTTCAGGGAGTGATCAATAGCCAATTGCTTGAACAACTGTCTTTTGCGCCTGTGATACGGCAGGCTGTGCGTAACTTCTCGTCCCACCACGGGCTCGCAAATGCCCTGCAACTCAAGCAATTGGCAATCATCCCTTGGCTCACGGAGGAGGCAAACCTCGATCAAGCCGGCAGCGGCAGCGGCACCAATACTAGTTCCAGCAGTCACCGTCGACCGGGGAGCTCGAGGTCCGGAAAGAAGGTGGAACCCAAGTTGTTGTTGGTGGCCCCCTGGCTGGCGGAGGAATAAGACGACGTTGCGGTTGTGGGCTACCCCGCTCTAATAGGTCTGTACCGTTGTGCAAGCGAACACTAGGCAGGTAAAGGCTTGTACAATACGACATTCTCATGTGGACACTGGGTCAGGGCTAGGAGAGGAATGACTTGTATAATACGACACGCGATAGCCTACAATACGACATAAGATAGCCACCCATAGAATAGGCATTGTCTGCATACGCTCCTTCCTGAAAGCCGATACAGTTCAGCTGCCCACCGACGCCGACTGCGCCAACTGTGGGAGGCTTCCGGATGAAGGTGGGCGCGACAAGAATCAGCTAACCATAGCGCCTAGAGGAGGCTATAGAGGCTAACGGAGTAGCGTCATCATTAAAATGCCGGGTTATTTAGGTCTGTCGAGTGTGGTTGATAGGCTCCTTGTACTTTAAGCCTCGAACAACTCGGTCTCAAGCAAGTGCCTCGGCACCTTGGCGGGTAGGCCCTGCAATAGGGTAACAGCTTCTTTGTCTTCAGCCTCCCAGCGTCTTTTTCTCGACCTCGCCACCCTCTCGTCGTCGAATCCGCTATCCGCCTGGCTCGTATCCCCACACTCGCTGTCCTTTTGCTCCTCTTTGCTAGCCCCAATCAAGTCATTACCACCAGCTATCTCATTTACCGTTCTCTTCGCTGGGCTATTACTCCGGCTTTGCGACGCTTTACATGGCGTAGGCCTGCTCGGGGTTCCGCGTCTCGACGGTAAACCTCCTTGTTGCTATGTCCAAGACAAGTAGCTGCCGTTTCGAGATGCATCGTCTCAGGAAGTTACCCAAAACAGCCGGGGAGAAAATAGTCTAGGCGAACCGAGCAAAGAGACACTCGGTACTATGCCGGAAAGGAAGAAGCTCGCGGTTATGGTACAAACAGTTGAAGATATCTTGTCCCTGCGGTTGCGCCGTTTGCCCTTGTGTTAGCTCTTCTTGCCTTTTCGTCAAACACCTTGTGCATGTCGGAGCGGAGGGTCACTGTATTATCGTCGGCATCGATATCAACTTGGTTAAACTGGTCGGTTATAGTATACCTAGAAGCATAACGCCCAAGCTATCCC
>LFRF01000008.1:648095-666514 GCA_001189435.1 Tolypocladium ophioglossoides CBS 100239 | reverse complement strand
AAAAATGGGTACTATAGTAAGAACGTTAGTTTAACGCCATAATCTTGACGAATCCTAGTAGCAATAATCATGAATGAATCGACAATGTGAATAATGCCTAACTCTACTATGAGAGAGTTCAGCTCTAACACACAGGCGTCTACTAGTAGAGCTGTGGTATCTATCTAGTGAATACAGACGGAGGACCCCGGGCGCCCGTGCTGTTTCCCCCGTCACGAGCATGACGCTCGTCACTGACCGACAAGAAGCAACTTAGTCGTGGACACCGCCACTTGATATAGTCTGCAATAGCCTGCCTCAGATCCAACTCGTTACTGAAGACACGAGTTGTGTCTGATGCAATAATATCGCGAGTGGTCAGGTCTCGCCGAGACTGAGAGCCAGAATGCGTTACCCTCCATAGGTAATGCGGAGGATGAGTGCATCTGTAAGTATTGAGGCCGAGTCTCGTAGTCATTCCGGTAGTGCTCTCAGGAAAGCGAGCGATAATGTAGAAACAGCTGCGGGAAAAGCGGAGAAGCGTAGACTCCTAAGCGGAGCCTTTTTTGTAGGTCCTGCCGCCCCTCCTCAATAGGTAGGTGGTTATGATGTCCAAATGACGAATGACGACCGTCTCCACGGCGATGCCTTGAGGCACCAGCTGCTGTCTTGAAGAATGACTGGGACCTATCTTTCACTAGTAATTTCGGCCTAGTCGAGCAAGGCTTGAGAGGCGCGGCATCGGCTTAGGAAACGTCCGGCCACTCTCAATTACGACTATATCTGCAGACGTCGTGTTTTTTTTAGCCTACGGCTGCTACGAGGGCGGCGGAACGGCCTAGACTGAGAGCGGCTCACAAGGAGGAAGGTACGAATAAATCGTCGGCGGATGTAGCGTTCAAGAGAGAGTTACGTCGAGATAAGGATTAGTCGGGGGAATAAGCTCGTCTATCCGGAAGAGGGACGCTTTCCTTTATTTCTTACTTTACTTTACAATATAACTCTATTATTTATACTTAGCTTTGCTACTTAGGGGTCTTCCCCTTTCTCGTCGCGCTGCGATGAGTTTCGTTTGTCTCGCGCTAGGGAGAGTTCAACGGGGGAGCCAGTCAGGCGGATTGGTGTCGGATAGACCGGTTGACTCGGCAGCCCCTTGKGCAGCCACATTACAATTATGACTCGGATGTCTGTATTCAGAGACGGTGGCTAGAGGCATTSTTCCTTGGAAGAATGCAGCCTCGTTGGATTGATGACTCGAGGTCAATAGGGGCAAATAGGGGCCGCTAGGGGTCACAACRGAAGTCTGACGCCACTAMCACACACACAGCCAACGGTGGATAGGGGCAACCCTAGGGATAAAAGGAATCCCTTTTCCGGGCTCTTTGGGCAGCTAGAAGAGTCATAGAGAGACACAGAGTCATACCAATTGATCACRCTCAAAGCGATAACTGGAGCTGCCAGGATTGTCTGGGCAGCCGAAGCTGCAGACATTGGTGAGAGCGGCGAAGAGCCACAGAATTGGAAACAATATTGCCCGACACATGCCGAGTTTTGGGCAGACCAATAGTTGAACTGTTAGTCTGCAACCCTCGGACTGGACGACTGATCAGTGTGGCAATAGGCGGACTGAGCCATCCGTCCAGCTCGACAGACGTAGACTGGACCGTCAGTCTAGTCCAAGAGATGCAGACCGGACCAATAGTCCGTGGACTATTGGTCTGGACCGTAGTTTGGACTAATAATCTTCTTAATGGTCTGGACTATTAAGAGCGCTGTGCGCTCGGGTGCGTCTACCGCACGCTGGCTTGATATCCGGATGTCACTGCCTCGAGCCATGTATCCGTACCGCGCACTTCTTGTAGGTCAGCACAATATACTGCAGTCGCATTGTTTGTGCCCTCGCCAAAGACATCTGCGCTATTTTCCGCCTCCCGATTCCGGCGCTCGCGTCTGGCAGTGAATGTTGCTTCTCGCCTACATCGATCAGGCCTTATTTCACTATGCGCTCCCAGACTGCCGTAACCCCATATGAACCAAGACCACCCGGGCCACTGAATGCTAAATCCATCACGACTGCGTCGTCCCCTGGCACAATGGCCGGATGCTAGACCCCACCTTCGGGCAAGATGCCCGCTCTCAGGGACTGCCGTTAGGGAGGGATTGTGTCGAAGTAGCCTCTGTTCGGCCGTCGCTGATACCAGTACCAGAGCTCGTCACGTATATGGGCGCCGTATTCACACTCCCAGATATCCGCAATCTCCCTTGCAACCTCGTCGCTCACATCGGTCCACCCTACGCCCTTGGTATCGTCTTCATGTCTCGCCAGCGTGGTGATGTCGAAACGGTGCCCTGCCCATACCCCCCTCGAAATATTCGTCGTATGGTGGAGACCAGTAGATGAAGAGGTTGACCAGCAGATGCGCGACAAGACACCTTCGCCGAAGCCCAAGACCTGGATATCGGGACCATGGATGTATCTCGGTTTCACGGCGATGGCTTCCGAACGGACAAATTCCTTTGTCGTCAGGTTTCGAAGAATCCACAGCTGGTCACGGGGCAGGTAAGTCGAATATCTGACGGCTATCTCCGAACGTCTTGCCATAAATGCTGGATCCTCTAGTTTGGCCCGGTTTTCGCAATGAGAATATATGCGCAACGACTCCTTCTCTAGTTCGACCTTTTCCATGTCGGAAATGCTAGGCAAGGCGAAGTGGTAAAGCGTGATGGGCTGATTGCACATGGTGTATTTGATACAGTCGTCGTCGAAATATGCGTTAGTTGTCGTTTGCTGCAACGTATCCAGCTCTTCGGCCGAGAACATGCCGGGAGGATAGTCACCCCGTTCGACGTCTTCTCCCACGCAGACGATGTTCTCACCCGCCCATCGCCCCAGGAATGACATGTAGTAGGCGTGGATGTGAAGTCGGGCGAAAGCCCACAGGTGTCGGCTCGCAAGACCGAGGCAGACGACGTCCTCGATGAACTCGATGTGATCAAAGACAAGTCGATGGACGTCCGAGGGGAGATGGGAAAAGGTCAGAGCATCATTCCCACCATGGAGTTTGGGCCGCTTATGGTGTCGCGAGGAACCGGCAAGCGCTTCGCCGTCGACTTTACGCTCCGCTTGCCCGCCGGTCGAGATGTCTTGGGGGGAGTCGCCAGTTGCCGTTTGGGTGCCACGACGGCCATTTCGGGACCCTGCTGGTATAGAGGGGGGAGTCTGCGGCCGAACCGGGACGGCGAGGAGGTGTACGAGCATGTCGGCTGACCCATCAAAGAGCAAATGTCTGAGCTTGCGTCCCCGAGGCAGGGCCCTCTCCGCTCGGGGCGCTACGACTCGAAACTTTTGCGTCATGCCAAAAGGATGAGTAGTTGAAAACCAGATGTACGAAGGCGGCGGCGGTCTTAATAGTGCGTGCCTCAGGTTGCCAAAAGCTTCGGCTAAGGGATTTCCCGGTGATCTGCCGGATCACCGCCACCTCGAATACCCGACATCAATTGACAATAACTCAACAACCATGGCGCCGATTGATGAGGCGCTTGATTTCTTGAAGTCGTCGGACTCAGTTAATTATGCTGACACTGCACGGCGTTTCAATTGCGACGAGACTGCCTTGCGACGCCGACATCAAGGCAAACAGCGGTCAAGACGGGATGCCGACACAAGAACGGGATCTCATTGCCTATGTTCATAAGCTTTCATCACGTGGAATTCCCCCTACCCCACCTATGATAAAGAGCTTCGCTCAGGATATCGCGAAAATGGAGGTCGGAAAGAACTAGCCGTACAGCTTCGTTCAACGCAATCTTAATGAGCTCGCTTGCACCTGGTTCGATGGGTTGGACATTGCACGAAGAGAGCTGACAATGCCTCTAGGTATAAGGCTTACTTTGAGCTTGTAGGTTGATGTGCAAAGCTTCCGTTTCGCAGCTGACGATGGAAGACCCGCTTAGAAAATCGAGAAATACAACATCCAGCCTTGTAACACGTATAATGTGGACGAGAAAGGATTTCTCTTGGGAGTGATCAATCGAACGAAGAGAGTATTTGCCCTTAGTGTCAAAAAGCAAGGCATATTGCTCGGGGCATCGCAAGATGGCAATCGATCCTGGATTACGTTCCTGGCGTGCATCTGCCAGGACATGACGTCACTGCCTCCATTCCTCATCTACCAAGGGAAGCCAGGGCAAGTCCAGGACTCTTGACTCACAGACTTTGACCCAGCGCATCAATCAGCCTTCTTTACAACCTCTCTAGTATTGCGTCGCGAAACGGGGCTCGTTTCCACTTTAGAGCCAATCATTTCGGTAACGTGTTACCAAACCGAATTGAGCGAATAGAAGACGCTGATCACCAGCGCCAGCTCTTTTCGTGTCGTTGTCGTGTTCCTACTTGTATGAGCGATGTGCATCCGTGAGAATCTTTATTAGAGCAAGCAAGCGATCGCAATGATGATGGGGTCTTTGCCTTATGATCCGATTCGGGGTGACTCCCAGGCCAGCGAATCTACCAATCGATCTCGGATTCGATCGCCGCCCACTAGCGCGCCGCGAACGTCGTCTACCAAAGAGCGCGAGCGGCTGCTGGCTCTCGGCTTATACTACAACGAACCCGAGCGAGCCATTGTTTGCACTCGATGCGGCTTTGCCCTCAAGACAGACACCGACCGTGTTTCTCGTCATCTCGGCGAGAAACACGACATCACAAGAAAGGCTCGATGGGGCCTGAATAAGCTAGTGCAATCGCTGCAGCTACCTGATCCGACGAGGTTGCCAGCCAGACCAGACGGATCGGCCAAGCATCCTCATCTTGCGTTGATGAAGGGAGCTGCCTGCAAGCACTGCAAGTTTCGGTCTACTAGTTCTGTGGTTCTCGCCCAGCACTTGCGACGATCGCATAAGCACGAGACCCGGTCCTCCCTTAGAGGTCTCTGGCTGCGAGATCACATCGACGACAGACTCGTCTTCCAGAACTGGCTCAGCAATGATATCCATAGTGCCTGGATAGTGAAGCCAGAAACTCAGCCGCTGCCCCATTTATGCGAAGTCGACGGAAACGACGACTCGCCTGCCAGTCGCGCAATCCGAATGCGTGTAGAGGAAATCTGCAGCGGAGAGAAGATCCACCTGGCACTGAAGCGACTTCTGCGTCGGTCACCAGCATAGCGCCCTCTCAAACGATCATGATGACCAACTGGATGCGACGAACCGGGTGGGAGAGAACCTTCGAAAATGCGCATCGCGGCTTTCTTGTTGCCCTAACAGAGCTGCCACACCCGTATTCTGGTCCTTTGGCCCTGTCAACGTCGGTTGAAACGATTGCGGAGAGCTCCGAGGAAGACGAAAAAAAACTCTGTACGATCGTCGCGGCGCTAGACCGGATTTTTGATCAATGCGGAGATACGGTACGACATACTTACGTGTCTATACGTCGCTGGCTCCGAGGCACGTTTCCAGACCGTCCGTACAAGGCGCCTTTCGAGCTTGTCGCCAGGAGCCATTCCGAGAAACAATACCGACGGCTCTTGAAAAGATGTGTCTGTTTCTGGATCCGATTTTGGCGGCTGCCTCGGCAGGATACGAAAAGGCTAACGGGGCGTGCCCTGTATCCAGCACAAAGTCGCGCCGTCAGGGAGTTTCTCTACACGCGGCCGAAGCATCGCGTCGCTGGACGTGATGTGTGAACTCGCGATATGCGAACTCGCAATGTATGAACTGACCGCTAATTGGCTACCTAGAAATCAACCCAACCCCCGGAAAAATTGGGCCCGTAATCCAACTCTGGGCAGAGTCCATTTATATATTCGGTACGAAGTACGAGGGCAAGGATGGCGGGACGAAAGTGTAGCGCAGTGCAATGTGCAGCGTGTTGCAATCGGAACGGTCGGCGCGAGTTCTGGACTATTACAGTGTCAATGTGTGCGACAAGCACTAGGGCAGTCCTATGCCGGCGGACATTACTGTTGCCCGTCCGTCAGTTTTTGGCTGTCGACGGACCGGACGGCCGGACTGCCTGTGAGAGCCGAGCATGGCTTTCAACCGAGCGAGGGTACTAGAGCAGTGCAGGCGGTAAACTTCCAAATCAGCCGATCTTGAGTGCTGGACGGACACGCTGGGGATTGGGGTGGTGGGTAGGTAATGGCTGAATAATTGCGTCAGGACCGGCTCTTTGGCACGGAGCTGATGATGAGACTCAAAGCAAGAATAATACCCCTAGACCATGTGGCCCACCACCGTTTGATGATCGTCGCAGCACCAAGACAAATTATACACGGTCCAAAAGAGAGTGAGTCACGCGCGGTCTACTTGCWGACATGCCGGGAGGGAGTCAAAGCAGCAGCGACAAAGAACCCAGACCTTGGGCTAGCATGAAAGAATGACAGAAGAATTGAGAGGGGCGGAATTCAAGATTTGCGACTGTATGCGACGCGCTCACGATGCTGCGACGAAGCGCTGAGTGTCGGCGGTTAGCTAGATAACGAGGTTCTGTCTTCCCAATGTACGCCCACTATTACTGCGAATGACTACTACGACGACCTGGTCGCCTTCCAATTCTTCGATCGCATTGACAACATTCCACAGATCAAAATGATTAGCTATATCCATTAATCCAAGGTATCCTATGCCAAACGCCTTGAAGTCCCTATATGCTGTCTGCATCTGCATCGTAAATATCGCCATTCAATGACCACTTCACCGCCAGTTCGCACGGCATCCCACAGTACCCCTCCGGCTGCTCAACACCCCTTCCCGGCTCCTGTGGTCTGTACATTCGATCGTCCAATTTACCAGTGTCTTGCAGTATCCGGATCATCTTTTTTGACTCGCTCCTCTCATTCTCCGGATCTAAGAGGTGGCTGATGTACTTGCTCAGCGAGTACACAATGCCTTCTCGGTCGGTGTACAAATACCGATCGTTTCGTTTGGGATCTTTGGCTACCTCGAGGGCTTTGAGCATAGCTTTCACTGTGTCAGATCCGTTATCGATGGCGAAATGGAGTAGTGTTTTTCGCCGGTTGCGCCATGAGAGATTGGTTCGCTGGGCGAGCAGCTTCATTGTTCGTTTTTGCCTGTCTTCGAAGGTTCCATCTGCGTTGGCGACTTTGCACCACGGGCGGGCTTTGGAGCGACAAGCGACCGCAAGGGGAATCATCATCTCAAACTCTTCCAGCGGATGGTCCGCGCTATGGCGCTTGAGAAGCCACTGAACGAAATCTGGCAGCGCAAGCAGAGCTGCTGTGTGTAGCGATCCATCGTCTGCATCTTCACCGCATCGCAGGGCGCGGTAGGCTTCAAAATTGCCAAGGTACAATGCTGCGTTGCCGAGAGGTAGGTCGCGATTGACCATGTCTGCGGAGTTTGGCTCTTTGGGTTTCTGGCTAAGGTACGAGAACGAACGACCCGGGATGACAGAAGTTATGATTGCTCTCCGGTGCTGCTTGAGGAGGGCTTCGAGGACGGAAGTTCGTCTCGGATCGAGCATGCAACCAAACGCTGCTGAGACTTGCGACTTAGGCGTGAGGTATAGAGGTTTCGCTAACCAATGTCAGTGCCAGATGCGTTTGAGAAGCATGAAAACAGCTTACCTTCTTCCCCTCGAGCGACCAGAGCCAGCAGTGTGCTATTCGAGATCTTCTTATCCTGGAACAACGCCCACAGCAAGGGCGTGACGGACTCAACCGCCCAATGCTTACACAGCGACCATTTCAACAACGTCCCTGCCGACACTCCATACCCCAACAACTTTTCCACCAGTGCCCCTCCATCTGGGAATTTGAGCATCGCCTCGTACAACAACTTCGGATCTTTGATGCGTGCCGCCGGCGGTGCTAGTGTCTCCATGCACATGCCCAGCCACTTGACGACCTGCTTCTCCTGAGAGCAATGCTCTAACAGAGCACGAGTGACGGTATCAACGTCTGCGTAGGGACACATTGCCCTGAACGCAATGCCACTTCCAGCGTCGCACGCCAAAGCGAAGCATTTTGCCCCGTCTTCATTGGGATTGGCGCCTTGTGCAAGCAGAAATTGCATCGTGGCAATGTCTTGACCATCCTTGAGCGTGTCGATGAGTACCTGACTTAGAGCCTCCTTGCCAATATTTTGCTTCAATAGACTGCGATAAATATGCATCTTCGACGCAGACTTCAACGCCGAAGAAGTACGAGCAAGTTGAAACGCAGCCACAGCAGCATTCGCATCCTTGATGTGCTTGACCAGCAACTCCAAAATTTCCGTACCAGCTTTCAATTTGAACGAGAGCTTCAACGGTAAGAATTTCTTGAACTCCACTTCGGCGCCGTGTTGAAGTAAAAGTTTCGGCAAGGCAATGTCGGTAAGGCCTGCGTCTTCTAACGTGTTGACGAGGGCTTTTGAGACGTGTGTTGCTGGAATCTTCCGGCTTTTGAGCATGGTCTCGTAGACCCAGAGCCGTCGATCGGACTTCATCGGCGTCATGCGCACGTGGACGAAGAATGCCCACATGGCCTTGTCGGGCTTGAAGTTGTAGACCAATAATTCGAACAGTTCTTTGTTGCTGTTGGCGAGCGCGGCTTGAAGGTCCCGGAAGCTGACTTTGACACGACGTGCGATGAGCATTTTCGGGAGGAGAATTGAGTCGCCGAACTGATTAATGCTGTTGTAGAGCAATTCTGTCATTTCGGCCTTTTTGAGTTCGGTCTTGGAGGCGAGGAGGAGCTTGAGTACGGCTTCTTTTTGTGGATGGCCTAGCTTTGGCGATGCCAACGCCACAAGGCAGGACTTGCTGACGGCTGATCCATTGGGGCGGTAGGATAGGAGAGTCTCGAGGATTGCGGTGGAGCTGACTGACATTGCGGCAGCGATACGCAGAGCCTTGCCCCCATTCGCATCGACGGACGCCTTGTGCCGCAATAGAAGCTGCAGACCTTTCTGATCCCCACCCTCCGAAAGAGCCTTCATGGTCTCCTCAAACAACGCATCAGACTGGCCAATCTCCACGAAGCGGGCTTTGTCTAAAAGCAAAGCCATCATATCAAGCTGAACGTGCCGGGGCTTCGCCTTGTGCGTAGCCTTGAACGCCGTCCCCAGGGAACTATTACTCAAACTAGAAGAAGAAAGAATTAGCTTTAGAAGAGAGGCATTTCGCTCTTCCACGGCTATCCGGGGAATTGCTCCATTGTGAAGATTTACGTCAAGGCCGTGGCGCAGGAAGCATGGGATGATTGAAGCCAAGTGTTGGCTTCCCTTGAGCAGCTCTGGTGTGCATACCGCATTGATTGTGGCTGCGCTCATCGAGACTGCTGACTCGAGGACTAGCTCTAGGGCTTCGGCCTTAAAGTTGCCAGCGATGAGAAGGGTGGAGAGAAGTCTCTCAAAGCTAACTGGCTGCAGTGGACACGCTTTGCAGAGAACGGCGAGCATGGAGTAGTTTAAACTGGCCCAAGCTGCGATGTAGGCGTTACCTTGAAAGTGGTTTGCATCTGCGCCATGGTTGATTAGCAGACGGGCAGTGTCCTGAGCGCGAGGTCTGTCGGAGCCGGCGACCAGGATGAGAGTTTCGTCTAAGCGCGGTCCTCGCGCACCGTGTTGTAGCAGGAGCTCGACGATGGAGTATGTCACATCATCGCCGTCCTCTGAAATCCGAGAAAAAGCCAGCAGCACGGCTTCGGACAGAGGAGCGGCATGTGGAGATGCTTCGCAGAGGAGTCTGATGACGGCGATATTGCCTTGCTGGATGGCGATCTGGAAGACGTTAGGCCCGTCGCTGCCGGCGTGAATGAAGATCTTGTATTTGAGCATGATTCTGATGAGTTCGAGATCGGGCTCCGAGGACTGAACTGCGCGGACAAGCGCATTAACAAGGGCCTCTTTCTTGACGCCTTTGTTGGCGAGGATCCGGACTGCTTGCCGTCGAATGGCGCCGTCGGTAATGTTCATCGCAACGGGCAGTAGCGGTGAGAGTTGCTCGCTGCTGATGTTCTTCTGCAACAGGGCTTGCAGCATCTCAATGTTCATAGCACCGAGCGCGACCCTAATTGCAGCGGCAGACTCGAATGTGATCAACGCGCCCATTTCCAGGAGCGCAGCGACAACCCGCCGATGTTTCTTCGTCACCGCGTGGACGAGCTTCTGGTCCAATACTGGACCCTGTAGACTCTTTGACGCATCAGCGAATATGTTGAGGAAGCGGAGCATGTCGTCCTCTGACGTAGACTCGGGGACGAAGGACACCAGCCTAGATGCCTCTTCAGGTGTAATTTTGGTATAAGCCAGGATTTTCAGAAGGGGAAAGTCCATCCTTGCCACCGCTGCTTGGATGGACGAATGGACCTCGGCGCTGATGAGAAGTCTGATCATAGGAAGTCGTCTCTCGAGAACACTCAGGCTCATTTCATGCCGTAGAGCGTCCCCATCTCTAAGTAGACCGGCTTCGTTGAGTAGAAAGTAGAGAGTGTATCGTGTCTGGTGGTCCGGGATGACGGAGACACGTTCACATGCTTGCATAGCGATATCCTCATGCTCTATCCGATCGCCCGTGGGACTCAGGAAACATGCAGTGTCGGTACTGACCATGGACTTCCACGTCGCTAGGTAAGCGAGCAGCACAGCAACCGCGGCGGCGTTCTTCGCCTCGAGCGCTTTAAGGAGGAGCTGTCCACTCGCGATCCACGAACCATGGTCCACACATTGGAGCAGAACTTCCGGCACCCTCCTTCCCTCGGCGGTGGCTGTAATCTCCGCCTCGAGGCAGTACTGCCAGTCCTCGACGTTCATCCCATTCGGCGCCGCGAGGAGCAGCCTCACGACGTCAATGTCGCCTCGCTTCACGTATTCCCGAATGAGGTCTCTGTTCATGGAGACAATTGCGGCACCGAAACTAAGCAGGATGTGTGCAGAGTCCATGTCCCGCCTTGCAAGCGCAACGTTGAGCGCATGGTTCATCAACGCCTGTGCTATGCCGAGTTGGCACATTAATCGGATGTACTCTGTGTTTCCTTGCTCCGTAGCAATCCCTAGCCAATTCGCCATGCCATTGATAGTCGAGGTAGACCGGTGGAATATGCTGGATTGTCGCTTTTGAAGCTTGCTGTCTTGGAAGTGCTCCCATAGCTCGTCCAGCGAATGCATATTCTCCACGGAAGAGAGGATTGCTTGTGCGACGCGTACATCGGGGAGTGGATTCGAGGCATACAGAGCGTTGAAGGCTTTGCCGACTTCGTGTTTTGTAAAGGTCCATTTTCCTTCGTCGAGTTTTAGGCTTCTTCGACTGGGAATGCGCAGCAGGTGGCGTTTTTGTCGGTCGGGTTGGCGGTAGCCTGGATCGCTCGTACGTGCCCAAACGAGCAATATCCTCGCGGTGGCACGGTGTTCGTCCGTGACGAGAGCTTCGAAGTCATAGTCATCGGGTCTGGTGAGTTGGACAAGCGGGTCGGGAGGGGAGAGGCCGGCGTGGCGGAGGAGGGTCTCGAGTTTGTTGTCGCCGGGGGTGGCGTTGGGAGTGAGGACTGAGCCGACAATCGTGCTCGTTAGGGAGTCATCGTTGCTGTCCATCCTCCTCCTGTTTGATCAGCAACAATAACGCATTAATTTAATTGAAGATGGACTGGGTGAAGTATATTGCCCACCAAGTTTAGAGGCATCGTGAACAAACACAGTGGTGCAGAAAAAAGAGCAGCTGAACTGACAAATCCAGCACCAATCAATAACCGTGGAAAAGTTCCGTTCCGAAAGCTATCAAGCCTAGGACAGCGCCAAAAAGGTAGTGAAAGCAAAACGAGGCATGGCGGTACAGCGCATATTCAGGCAGCCCATCACCGCTCAGCCTCAGTTTACCCCTCGCACCTCGCCTTTCTTGGCTCCCAGCCACTTGGGCGCTAACATGTGTCAGCGCAAGCGAGAACAGGCAATGCCCGAGACAAAAAGCAAAGAAAGCGAATCGGGCCACCCGCTTAGCCTTCAGCTCTACCAAATAGCCGACAGCCACTGACAGGGGTAGGTGGGATAAGCAGAGACAGAGACACCTATGAATCCAATCAGTCGACGGACAGCCAAGTGCGAGCTATCTAAGCAGTGCGAGCTAACTAAGCACCAGTTTTTGCCGCGGACCAATCGGACTGCCTCGCGCACAGCCTTGCACATCGGGATCGGAGTTGACATCCTTTCGATGGGCACGCGCCACCAGTGAGTGGGGTTTGTGGGGGAACATGACACGGGCCTCGGCGCCAAGTCTTTCGCCATGCGCTACCCAACCTCCAGTGTGGCTGAGTCTCGCCCGTCCAGGAAGTTGATCCATGAGACGATACAGTACTGCAGTAGCTGTGGGTCAGCGTAGCGGAAGCATGCAATGCACCCGACGCCAGCGCAGCTAACGCCCGTTCCACAGTACACCCACTTCTCGTTTAGCCTCATTCAGACCGCGCTCGTGACTCCTTGTTGCCGAGAGCCCTTGGCTGTCAGACATTGAAAAGGACGAAACGGGCCGTTACTCACAGCAGTATCCCTTTGGCAGTGCGGAAGGAGCAAGCAGGTCACTTTTCAGGGTTGTGGCCAATCAGACGCCGCGCTACCGACGATACATAGATTTACTAGCAAAGCCCACTATGGTAGAAGTCCCAACAATTCCGGCTAGTACATATCGCTACATCGCAGTCTTTACGGGCGCCATCTTATAAGTACTCGGGGCAGGGTGGGTCCCGCGACTCGCTTGCTCCTTCCGCACTGCCAAAGGGATACTAGTGGATCCCCCAGTGCTAGGGGAGCGGCCCGCAACGCTAGACCCGTTTGTTTTATTTCCGAGCAAGCCGCGGTCCAACGCTGCCACCGCAGCTTCTTGGCGTTAGGTCAGAGCAAACCCGTCTTGAGTATGGTCTTCGGCGAGCCCATGGATGAGCAGGCAGCCCTGAGACGACGAATTTGCCGAGCCGCTCTCGCTGTTCTCAACGGTGGTGGGCGACTTGTGGCGTGTGGTTGCATCACGCGGCTTGCTTTCAGCTGAAAACAAGGGCGCCGAATGGCGACTCGCACGTAAAGTATCCCTTGATACCATTCTCCGCACGAACCTGAGACCTGGGGACAATCAGTTGGTACAAGCTAGCCGACGAGGCTGGAAAGGGGGCTTTCTGCAGGGGCTTTCTGTAGGGGCGTCGATGTAGGCCCATGGCTGGCGGTTCTTAGGTAGCCATCGGGCTCTAGGTGACTCGTATATTGCACCTTGCACATGATTGAGCCCGGCAGCTTCGAATGGTGTGCAGATCTGGAGCAGGCTCTGGACTAGGCTACGGTGGGCGGTTTGCCTGATATGAGCGTGGGATCCGTCGCTGTGGATTGAGGTTGAGTTGTGTTCCTCAATTACACATTGCTTCAATCAAGGACAGGAATAGTACGATGAAGTCGTCTGGTGATCCTTCTGCGTCATACACCCGCGCCAGCGTGGCCAGCACGGGTAGCTCCAAAGACAGCATTCGCAAACTCGCAGACGACCTCCTCCGTCAATCGCTCACCCGCAAGCCAAACACCTCTGCAGAAGCAGCAGCGTCAATCTCGAAGACGCCATCTGTCCCACCATCCTCAGCAAGCATCACTCGCACCAGAGACTCCAAGACAGCAAGTTCTTCCACCGCTGACGACTTCCTCCGAGCATCCCTCGTCCGCGGGGCTGTCTCAAATGCTGGGTGCCAGCCGCCCTCGTACCGCAGCAACTATGCCTCCGTGACCAAGCCATCCGCTGCATCGACCCTCGTCGGCGCTCCAAGCAAGGTCAAAGACAGGGGCGCCATCTCTGCCGCCGATGCCAAGAGCCGACTCAGTGAATTAAAGTCTGAAGTCGCCCGCGCAAACGCCGCGCTGCCGCCTCGTGGCAAGTCCGATCTGTTCAAGGAATCCTGTTCGACCGATTTGCTGTTCCTGATTGATACAACCTACTCTATGAGTAGCTACATTGAAGCGGCAAAGGACCAGGTTCGGTCGATTGTCAAGGAGATCAAGGACGCGTTTCTTAATGAGTCGAATGTGCGAATTGCGGTGGTTGGGTACAAGGATCATGATGATGACCCGAATATTGAGTTTCTTGACTTTACGACCTCTGTGACGGAGGTGCACATTTTTTTGTCTACTTTGAGCGCATCTGGTGGTGGGGATATACCAGAGGATGTGCTGGGTGGGATAAGAAAGGCCATCAATGCTTCTTGGAAGCAGCAGACTCGCTGTCTTGTGCACATCGCCGACGCTCCACCCCACGGTCACACTTTGCATGATTACAAGGAGGAGGACGACAGCTACTATCAAACAGCCAGCGAGCCTCATGGTCTGACCCATGAGAATCTACTCGAGCGACTGGTCGAGCTCAAGGTCAATTACGCTCTTCTCCGCATCAACTCGTCCACCGACCGCATGGCTCTCAAGTTCAGCAAAGTCTACAGCACCGCCTCGGCTGGTGCAGACGCCAAGCTTCACGACAAGAACGCCTACCACACCATGATTGCCGACTCGCTCATCTTAGCCAAGTCACGAGCCAAGAAGACAGCTACAGGCACCAGCCCCCTTTTCGAGGAGATGCAGCTGGGCACTACGTATAACGCGCTCCGCCATCTCGTCGTCAGCACAATCACCGCCTCCGTCTCCCGCACCGCAAACCGTCTATCGCTGGCCTTCAGCCGCAGCAAAGGCAGCACCGGCCGCGCCCCCGGTCCTCGCGGCTTCAAAAGCTCGGGTCTCGCCGCAGGTCTCGCCGCAATCGTCGAAGACCGCACTGTCACCGCCTCCTCCCCCCGCACGGACGTTCCCCTCGAGACGGCCCCTCCGTGTTGGAATACCCCTGAGTGGTTAGATCAAACCCTCGCCGTCGAGGGCTTCTGCCTTGACCTCTCGGTCCATGACGCTGATACATTGAATGCCATGATGGACAACGATGAGAACATCAAGCTTGGGCTAGTGAAGCTCAACATCGCCGCGCGCTCCAAGCCATTCGCTGAAGGATCCGTTCGTGTGGCAGCGTACGCTCGGCCTGCTTCTACGACTAGCAAATTCGTCCTCAAATCGTTCAAAGATCCTGAGGAGTCGCTCGCCAATTTGGTCGAGGACATGCGCATGCAAGCTCTCTGCAAAGCCTTTGCGCTCGAGTTCAATGGCCTTGTCAAGTTCTCTCAGCCAATTGATTTCATCACAACCCTTTGCTTGGAGGACAAATCGCACGCTTCAAAGGGAAATTTATCGCTGGAGCCATTCATCGAGGGCGAGTACGTCAAGTACAACAGCAATGGGCCGTACGTGCTAGACGATGACGACAATCCGTTCAACGAGATTGCCCAAGCGTTCTCGCATTTCACGTTTGAGCGGTCATGGGGCCATTTCCTCGTCACAGACCTTCAAGGCGTGGGCAACTCCTTCACCGACCCGGCCATTCAAACCCTCGACCCAGAACGCTTCAAGCTAGGCCCGACAAACCTCAACGAAGAAGGCTTCAAATTCTTCTTCGCCATGCACACCTGCAAAGAAAACTGCCGCAAGCTCGGCCTCCTCAGTAACAAGGAAATGATAATGTCGCGCAACTTTTCCTTCCGAAAGACGTGGCCGGCGATGGACCCGACCGTCTGCTGCTCCAACAAGCTCTGCCGCAAAATCATTCGTCTTGCTACCGCGAATAAGTCGCCCGCCTACCCTAGTTGTAACTGGTGCGACGGGTGTTTTCCACAGCTCAAGGCGACTAGAACAGAGGTCACCTGCGCGGCGCCGGGGTCGAAGCATAAATTTGAGGTTTCGATGTTTTATTGCGAGAGTCAGGGAGAGGAGTGCCCCAGTGTTTGTGAAGAGCATCGGGAGGACACGACAGTGGCGACGGTTGTTGGGGGTGGGTTGTGGGAGACGACTAGGTCTAGTGATATTAAGGAAATTTCGGGACGGCTTTGGTAAAATTGGATACGATCTGTTTACGGGTTTGGAAGTCAATATGTTGTGTTGTCCGTTTATTGTTGCAACGCGGGTTTCGCTTGTAATGTTCCGTTGCCAATGAAGGGAAAGTGTGTTCATACTTATTGCCTTCCGGACGAACCCCATTCGTAGACCCGGATTCAACAGACCAAGAAGACCAGAATGACGAAGAAGTCATAATGGATGAGATTGTCGTCAATACCGGAAGACAGGATGACTTGGCTGATGAAGATGACTACGAGGAATCAAATGATCCAGCCTATCCTGGGAAGTTCGTAGCCCGTAAGTTATCACGTAAACCCGTCTCGTCGAGTTGGATTGAACCGAACTTCCACGACAATAAGTTGCTGTAGCCAGCCTCGGAACTTGTAGCCACAGGAATTCGGCCTCTGAGAGTCAACAATTGACCATGAGCGTAGCCATAAAGCCCGCAGCATCTCCACCAAGTCAAGAAACGGACAGCTTCGGGCAAGTGATGTTCAAGTCCGTCCATGATTCTTCGTGCGTAGGAGATAGCCGGCGTTTTGCGCTCCACTCACTTCTAGAAGCGCCTCATCCGAATGGATATAGAAAGCGGCTCACAATGCAAGTGTGCCGCCGGAGAACGGGGGCTATTTGTATTTAGTGCCGAGGGCTCTCCTCCATGTCATATGCGAGTCCAACTCCGAGAAAGCAAGAGGATGCCATATAATTCAAGCAATGGGCTCATATCCATGATTCGCAGGTGAGAGGAGTTGCAGCTGGAACGCCATTCGGGATTGTAGTCATCCAACCGAGTTTATTTGTTGAACAAGCTCGCGAGCTACGCATTACTGGAGAGTGGTGGACATGGGAGGCTCAAAGGCAGCCTCCGGTCAGCCCGCACGATGGTGGCACAGGCCAATCCTGGTCGTCGTCTTGCCTATAAGTACAAGCTCGGCAGCCCCCCTACTCCTCACGCCTTGCCATCGATATCCAACCACTTCGCTCCGTCATCGGCCGGACATGAGCAACGGCCCATTCCTATCAACTTCCTACAGCACCACAACCCCAAAGACCGAGCGAGCAGAGTACTCGATACGACAACCACATCAGACAGTACGTTCTCATAGACCTCCGAATGGATCGACACCACCTGGTGTCAATGCCGCGAGCAACCTCAGATCTAAACAGAGTGTCACCCTCTCTGAGCTTGACTGTGCTGCTACAGTCAGCCAAGGACATTGGCTATGTATTTGGCCGATTTTGGAATCGATCCTGCTACAACTTTCGGCATCGGACTCGGCTCTGCTTCTATCACTCATTGGCGGCCGGCTCCACTACAAAGGTCGGCAGAAGATTGTCAAAAAATATGTAACGCCTTTCGAAATACGCCCCCTGGATTAAACTTATGATGAGTAAGGGCCATACGATCATGCTCATGGGGGCTGATTCGGACAACCTACGATAGAGACATAGATATCCTCAACTTTACTGGAAGGAGGGCAAAGTCCCAATACGTTGAGAATCTGGCTAGTTGCCAGGGCATTCAAGAAAATAGCCCTCGGGCTCAGCCGGCATCAGAGATCATACTGGCTCAAGGTGGATAGGGACGTCATATTTTCGGCGTCTACCCCTGAATCTACGGAAGCCCGCCATTCTGAGAGAGCGTGGTTCAATGGGACTATCATACCTATCCCCGACACGAGCGGTAGCTTCAACGTCGATTTTGGCGCTGTGATTCCGTCTAGCGCAGATATTCGTTGGAAAAGGTCAAACATCCTGAACGACAGCAAGATCGATGTTGTGTGTGCCTATCCGCCAAGGCAAAAAGGGGTTTCGGCAATACAAATGTGCCAAGTAAAGCACGAAGAGCGGGGTAAAGGCAGTGCTGAGAAAAACTTCATGATTCATAATCCTAGGGGTGACCCTACGGATTGCCACTTGTTGAGCCCAGGAGCTAGGCGGAAAACCCGGCCTAGCCTTACCTCCGTCGGTTTCACACTGCCCTATTTCAACATGCAGAGAGGGACATATTCTTCTAGCCGCCCTTTGCCATCTTACTTGGATTGCCCTTTCGCGCAATCGAGCTAGACTCCATGGCATTGATCAAATTCAGATGCCGCCGGGGGTTAAGCGCTATACATGAGGAGTTACAAACTGTGATATGGTAACTGAGGCATGGAGGGCGTTGCGAGGGGACAGGTGCATACCCAAAGAGCTATGCTCTATTGTATGAGTGACATTATTGTCGGTTGAGGTAGCTCAGTCAGTTTAATTCACCCACGGGCATACAMTACGTCGCATATACACGTACTGGGAAACCGTGCCAGAGCAGAGAGACGCGCAGGGCAGACATGCAGAGAGCTCGCGGACACAGCGAAAGGAGCAGCCTCCCCCTGTTCGTAATCAATCAAAAAGAGTCGTCGTATAGTATAGTTGTCGGCCCGGTTCGAAGCACGCCTTGAGTCCTCTGGGATGGCGTCCGTATCCGCCTTGCATACGCCCAGGTCGCACGAGTCCTCTAGAAACGAAGAGGCCCCTAGAGAGCGCCCTTCTCTAAGCATACAGAATGG
>LFRF01000008.1:634481-648062 GCA_001189435.1 Tolypocladium ophioglossoides CBS 100239 | reverse complement strand
AAGCTACGGAGGGGGCCTGGCGCGACCGCTGGCAACGCCTTTTTAACCCGCCGACCTCGATACGACCCCGCCGAGCCCTCCAACCCGCCGACATCGATCCCTCATTCCTCGGCAGCCCAGAGGACCTCGCCGCCTACAAGGACCTCCACAAGTACGAGAGCTCGGCCCTCACGCAGCTACGTACAGGCAAGCTCGGCCTCCGCGACTTCCTCTACCACATCTCAGTCCCCGACGTGTCCTCACCTCTCTGCAGATGCGAACTCGAGGCGGAAACGGTCTTCCATGTCCTCGTCAGCTGCCCGCTCCTCATGACCGCCCGCCTCTCCCTACCGATCTCGCTTCGAGGGCGAGGCGACGTCCGCACGGCCCTCAACAGCCCGGCCCGCTCACGCGCTGGTTCCTACGGCATAAGACCCCCGACCAATTCCGCCTCGCCATACGCCTCGACCAAGACTGGCGTTCAAACGAAGCGACTACGACATAACATCACCATGTCTACGTATAGCCAAACGTGGTTGCCGCCATTGCATTACTCCTCAGTTGCTTGCACGGGCCCCTTACGTAGTCTACTTACACGGGCCGCTTATACAGGCGTCAACGTCGAAGGTGGCTGAGCTCAGGAAGGCGTGGACTCGTGAAAAGGGTCTGGAGATTCGGGAGGTAGCTGCCTCTTCAGACTGTCCATAGTCGTGTTGGAGAAGGTGTCTGAGCCTGCAAGAAAGCCATTTTGTCATCTTCCAGGTGGTGGCGGCACTGTTGCGTTCTCTTCCTCTTTGGAGGCGGGATGTCGTCGCTCTCGTACCTCGGCCTCTTCATCTTGATATCCTACTGCGCTCGATACTAAAGTGTCCTGAGGATGGAATTTCTCATGGCTTACTGACCGCGAATGGATGAAGAGATGGAAGGAGAAGTCTGAAGCGACCAGGGGGGTTAAATAGACGTTTCCCGGCCCTATATATGCGATTCCCCCCGATTGCCAAAGCCAAAGCCCACCTGCATATGCACCTCCTCTTCTTGTTCGGTCTTGACACTCTGCAGACGGCCGGGGTGAACAGGCCGGAGTGAACAGAGGCCCATGGGACGGCAAGGGGAAACTGGAGTAAAGCTGTGACAGCTAACGGCTGTTGGCTCGATCCGTCAGGCCCGTGTCTCATTGAGGTTATCGTCTTGTTGACGGCAGTTATCAGCCTCGAGATTGGTGCAGCATCGCCTTTAGGACTATTTCGGCGCTATGAATATGCTCTCGATGACGGAAATGCAGGCGTTGCCGTCTTCCTCAGGTCGACCCACTTCTTCGGGGTGCTCTCTGGCACCTCATTCTTGGGCGTCGCATAGAGCTCACGATCCACATATCCACGAGCTCATGTTCCCTAGGGGACAAGCCATGGGTCTTCCAGCACCTCTCTCGTAGTCGCTCTCACTGAGAGCCAGCGCAGCATTCGTCTCATAAAGTTTAAGAAACGCCCTTTGTCTTCTGCTGCAATACAATCCAGCACCTCATTTCCTTACCAACGGTGAAAGGGGATTAAATGACCGTGCATGAACTTTCCTAGAAACATGTCAGCTGCCATTCGATTCATCAGCTCTCATACCATCAGCGGAAAGAAAGGGCCACCGAAGTAGCCGCTTCCGATTCGAATACTTGTTTAGACAAAACGCACCTTGTGCCAGGGGATGAATACTGAGGAAAGGGCTATGGAAGACTCAAACTGATGATCTTGTTAGACTAGAAAAGCCCTCAAAGGGCACGAACACACACGAGGGAATTAGGGCTCCGGCACGGACTATCCTAATTCCCTGCGCGGCTGACTAACTAACTCAACAAATACTACGAAAGCTGTAGACGCATAAGAAATTTGACTGCCAGCACCGGTGAGTGACATCGTGATTACTATTCGTCAGCTTGGCGAAGTTTGTCAAATCAGAGAGAAGGTATTACGGAGTATGCATTACTATTCGTCAAGTTGCAACTAACAAACAGCCTTCGAGACGCCAGAGCTATCCTTGTCCATCCAGTCACTCGTGGCATTCTTCCGCACGGCCCTCTCTCTGGACGACGTCTCACCTGCGAGACAGCGCAACCTCCAGCCCCAGAGGCTTCCTCAAAAAGCCCTCCCTCGTCTGCATCGCGCCCTGCCTGGGTGTCACAGCGTATCTCCTCGCCCACGTCGCTGCAATCAACTTCATCTCGAGCTCGGCCAGGTTTCTCCCGACGCACGCGCGCGGCCCGTGGCTAAACGGGATAAAGGCGGTCTTCTGCCGCGGCGTCGCATTCTCCCAGCGCTCGGGCCGGTACTCGTCTGCGTCGTCGCCCCAGATGTCCTTGGAGTGGTGGATGGTGTACGTCGGCACGCTGAGGACGGTGCCGGCGGCGAAGCGGTGGCCGAGCAGCGTCACGCCGGGCGAGCCGGGCGGGACCTGACGGGGGAGGCCGATGCCCGAGGTGCAGTGGTGGCGAAGCGCCTCGTCGACGACCCAGCCGAGGTAGAGCAGGTCGCGGACCATCTCGTGCGTGGGAACGTCTGTGTCGTCGGGGATGGCCGCGTCGAGCTCCGCCTGCAGGCGGCTCAGCGCCCGCGGCGTGCGCGCAAGGTAGTTCATCAGCGCGCACGACGAGTTGGACGTGGTGTCGCTCCCCGCGATCAGGTGGGTGAGCGCCTCGGCCATCAACTCCTCGCGGCCCAGCGGCGCGCCCTGGTCGTCGCGGGCCTCCATCAGGCGCGCGAGCAGGTCCCGCCGCTGCTCGGCGGGCGGGTTGTCGATCCTGCTCGTGACGCGCGCGATGGCGATGCCCGCGAGGCTCTGCACCGCGCTGAGGCCCTTGCGGAAGAAGGCGTCTGGCAGCCACTGCGCGTACGGCTGCAGCTGCGGCAGACAGCCCAGCGTGGCGCTGACCTCGCCGCGGCGGTTCAGGATGTCGATGGCCGGCGCGTACACGGGCGGGCTGGCGGGCGACGCCCTGATCTCGGCCACGTCGGCGCCGCTGGCCAGCATGCCAAAGGGGGCGCCAAAGGCCAGGTCGCCGATGATGTCGAAGGCGAGGTAGTTGAACCAGGGGAGGCAGTCCACCCTGGCCTCGCGCTCGCCGGCGTCGCTGCGGTGCGGGCTCGCGGCGATGAGCTGGTCGAGCCGCCGGACAAACACCCGCAGGTTCTCCCGCACGTACGGCTCGAACTGGGCGACCGACTTGGTCGAGAAGGTGTGCGAGACGAGCTTGCGCTTGCGGGTGTGCTCCGCGCGGTCCCGCGTGGTGAAGATGCCGCGGCGGATCGACACAAAGGCGTCGTAAAAGTCCCTACGGCACGGTGTGAGCACAGCCCGGGGGCTTGAAGGCAGCAGAGCGGCGAGACGTACGACTTGAGGAAGCCATTGCCATGCCCGTAGACCACGGCGATGGCATCCGCGTCGGCCACGCTGACGTGGTTGGGCTGGATGCGAACCACCTTGCCGAGCCTGCGGTGAGCCTCGTCGACGATGCGGTACCGCGCGCCGCGGCGACACGCCGACAGCAGCCACAGGTTGGAGAACTGCGCGCCAAACGGCGCTGGGATGCCACGCAGGTGGCCGTTGGTGACCAGATAGGGGTAGAGGTACGCCGCGACGAGGGCCGCCAGCGCAACGGGGAGCGCCCACCAGGACAACGCGCGCTCGAGCAACGCCATGGCCTGCGCAGCTTTGCACACTCGCTCAGCGAGAGGTCGACACGATGAGAGCACACGCTTAAACGGCAGCAAAACCGGCAGCAAAGTCGGCACGCTTCCCGGCTTCGCGAGACTAGCAGGGCAGCCCTGGCTAAAAATACTCGGGACCCCAGACGGCCATCGGGTGCATCCCCGTCATAGCGCTGCAACCTCTACCAAGCGTACCCGCAACGGGCTGCGTTTCACGACCCGTCTAAGTCGGCTGCTCACGCAGCACGCTCGTCTGCGCATCAGCAGCACCGCAGGTGGCGACGGACGGCCGTTTAGCCCCGTGGCCCTCTGTACGCGGCCCGGGAACGCGGGGGAGACGAAAGCGACGGCCAATGATGGGCTGGGGCTGCGGCCGGCTGCCAGACTTGGATACGCGTGCGCCCTTCACTCGACGCCGACGATGTCGTGCTACGCACCAGGACGGGCTGAAGGGCGGGAATAAGATGCGACTTGGGCTGCGTCCTGCTTTTCGTGTGAGCAACGGCGGGGCGTCTGCGCCGTCGAACCGAGGATGCGACGCAAAAGGCAGGCTACTTGGCCAGAGGCCTCGGGATGCGTACCGCGAGGCTTCGTGCAGCAGCCGTGGTTTGATGCCGGGTGCTGAGACGGGCGCCTGCGTACATGTGCCGACGTTGAGGATCGATGTGCCCTCACGCGTTGATCCCTTCTGCAGCTACTTCGGGCTGCATATCGCGTTCAGACACTTCGGGAAATGCTGGGCCAAGGTCGACGGCGTTACTCGGGCTCTTCGACTCCGTCACGCGCGCGGGAGGAAACAGCCGGGGCGAAGCTAGCTTGTTCTCGTCAGTTGGATGACACTGACGCAGCTACACGTGTCTGCAAGAGATGCCTGTGAATCAAAGTTTCGAGAGTCCCTGGCCAACAACCGGCCTCTGCCGTCCTCCAGCCTCACTACGTCCTCTCGACGCCGCCCGTCTCTTCTGCCATGGAATGTTCCCCAGAGCCCGCAGCAGCGACACGACGGTACCCGGGCATGTTCAGCACGGACGGGCGGAAAGCGTCGTTCAGCCGGTCCATTTCTTCCGCGTCGGGGTCCCCGACGACCTCGTAGTCTTCGTCGGCGCGCACCATCTCCTCGCCCATCCCCGCCACGGAGCAGTCCGGCTGCGCGCGCCCGAGGCCCATCATCGTCGAGACAGCGCTGCTTGCTGCTGCGTACGCGTCGCCGATGCGCCACGCCGCGCCTTTGAGGCCGTCCCACGCCCACAGTAGGGTCGACCTTGCGGCCGCGGCGCCGTACTCGTAGTCGCGCGCAGGGGTTGTCGGCGTGGCCGTCGGGGCTCCCGTCTGCAGAGCCGGGGTGTATCTTCCAGGCATGTTCCCTGGGGACGAGGGCGCGAGAACACCGATGGAGCTCGCGGCAAAGCAGTAACCTAGGCGATGCTCATGTTGGCGTGGGAACCTCCAACGAAGAGTCGAAGAACGTCGATAGTCGGTGCCCCAGAGAAACTCACCGTCTCTGAGGAAGACGAAGACACCCATCGTGTTCTTCCTCTGTCCACGCCCTCCCGGAGTAGAAAGCCGTGCTACCAGAACAAAGACGTTATGTTCCGCTCCTATCAGACGCCGCCGTGCAAGCTGGCGCGAGCCTCTGCGTGCACTTGGGTGCACTTGGTGGCATCCAGGTACGATCGGCGTTCAAGCTGCAAGGAGTTGAGGGGAGTGCCGAGCGCTGAGCAGCACAGTTTTGGGCTTTGGGCTTTTGTCCTTTGTGGCTGGCGGTGAACAACTACAGGACGGGTTGACAGCCTTGTTCACTGAGCTGGTCGGGCAGTGAAAAGGTGGTTCAGGAAAGGGGCTCAAAGCTGAACTGGGTGCAATGTCAACGACTACTCGCTGACGGAGCCCGTTCCACAACTACCGCAGTGACGAGCATTCGCCTGCGCCGAGGCTAGCAGAGCGGCTGGGCTTGCAAACGAGGACCTGGCAGAATATTTACTGGCGTGCCGTAGTGACAGAGACGGGACAGCAAGGAATAGCAAACGGTAGGCGATGGTAGGAATAGTAAGAGCGGCAAAGGGCGGAAATATTGGGTAAGAATATACAATGCTGGAGCCTTGCTCACCAGACCGGAAGAGATGCTCAATATCTGCAAGAACAAGATTAAAGAACAAACTAAAGAACAAACTATGGACACGTCAATTTCTCTTTCGCACCCACTGGTCCACTACAAGGCCAGGCTCTTCCCGAGCAAGTCTGTGATCTGCCTGATGCTCGTCTCCGACGTCGTCTGGCTGGCCATGACGTACAAGACGTTGCCCAGGACCCTGGCGTGGACATTCCACGGGCCCCCGGCGCCAGCCTTGCTGCCCTGGCTGAGAGCCTCCCGGAGCCCGATCGCCGCGTTGCTGCTGTACCCTCCGCCCGCGGCATCCTTCAGATGAATCGCCAGGACGCTGCCGAGGGCCCACGCCCCCGTCACACGGTCCGTCTGCCGCGACAGCTTCTCGACAAACCCGCGCGGCCACAACGACCAGACGTCCCGGCCGCCACCCTGGCCCTCGCCCTCTCCGCCAGCGTCCTCCCAGCCCTGCGTCCTCGCCCACGCCCAGTCTCCGCGCCGCTCCATGGCCTGCATCTCGCGGACGGACTCGAGCCCGACCTGGCACCCGACGGGGTGCGCCGTGTAGCTGTGGCCGTGGAGCAGCGCGTCGGTCTTGTCGCTGCTGCCGAACACGGCGAAGATGTGCTCCGAGGCTAGCGTCGCGCAGAGAGGGACCAGCCCGCCGGTGAGGAGCTTCGCGTGCACCGAGATGTCCGGGTGGACGCCGAGGAACGACGACGGCGTGAAGCGCCCGAGGCGGTACAGCCCGGTGAAGACTTCGTCGAAGATGACGCGCAGGCCGCTCCAGTCCTGGGCGTCCTTGGGCGCGCCTCCAGATGCGCTGAAGAGGTGCGCCGACTGACGCACGACGTTGACGAGCGTACGCTGGAACAATGGGTCACTGTCGCTGCCGGTCAGCGTCATCGCATCGCCCTGGGGGGCAGACTTCACGCCCGTCACTTACACAAGCTCCATGCCTCCGGCGCCGAGCACAATGGGCTCGAGAATGAGGGCGCCAAACTTGTGGCCCTGCTGCTGCAGACGCGTCAGGGCCGCCGTGATGTACGCCTCGTACCGGCGATGCTCTCCGCGCTGCTCCCTGGCTTCCACGTCAAAGATGTCGTGCAGCGATCCGTAAGCCGTCCCGCGGCCGAGGTCCTCTGCTAACCCTTCGTTGACAACGACGGACCACTTCCCATCCGAGCACAGCACCGTTGGATAGTCGAACCAGTACCCCTTGCCCTCGTACCACTCGATCTTCTCGTTGTACGCGCACGGCTCCGCACAGTCCATGGCACCGATCGTGTCGCCGTGATACCCGCCCTTGAGGCCCAGCACCGCGAGCTTCTCCCTGGCACCCCAGCCGTACCGCAGCCGCGCGGCCCGCAGGCCCATCTTGACGGCGGCCTCGATGCCGGTGCTGCCGTTGTCCGAGTAGAAGACGCGGTTGACGCGCGGGTTGCGCATGCCGCGGAGCAGCGTCTCCGCCAGCGCCATGGCGGGCGCGTGGATGGTCCCGGCAAACATGACGTGCCCGTAGCGGCCGGCAGCATACGCAGCGGCGAGCGTGAGCTGCGGGTTGGAGTGGCCGAGGCCCTGCGTCCACCACGAGGCGGATCCGTCAAAGGAGGACCGCAGGAGCGCCTCGGCTTGGGCGGCGCTCGGCTTGGGCTGCGCGAGGGTCTGAAAGTAGTCCCCGTAGGCAGAGTCGATGGTCACGATGTCCTTGGGGCCGAGCAGGCTCTGCTGTGTGAACGGGTACCAGATGTGCCGATGCGCCTTTGAGGCCAGCGACTCGAGAGAAGAGACGCGCTCGCTGTGGCGGCGGTCGAGATGCTCGAGGACCCGGCCGGCGGCCTCCTCGCAGCCCCCATAGTACTCGACCATGGCGTCGGCGTCCCGCGCTGCGTTCTCGCCGCGCTCGGGTGGCCCAGCGATGCTCGTGACGGGGACGCCGTGATGCTTGTCGAAGTAGTCGGCGAGGTACAGGAAGTTTTGGTACGTGGCATCCTCGAAGAGCAGCACCGACTCGACATCGTAGCCACGCAGCCGAAGCGACTCAAAGGCAGATATCGTTTGGGAGATGCCACCGAGCCGGGCGTCGCCGACGAGAACGGTGGGAGCGCGCAGTGGGATGTAGAGATCCGCCTGCGTCGTCCCCGACGGAGCGGGCGAGTGGACGCCACCGGCGGTCTCGAGGAAGAGCCATCCCTTCCCCTGGGCGGCGCACTGAGCCGCAAAGTCGCGGCATTTGGCCAACAGGGCGTCGTCCGAGGGGATTGGCTGGAGGGCATCATCAGGGACATCTGCACAAAGGCTTGCGACGGCTGGGCTCGGCTTACCCTCCCGGACGCGAGTGCGGCCGCGTGCGGGCTCACGGCGATGTCATACTGGAAGAGCGTCTTGTGCGCGACATCCGCGGCGAATCGACGGACATGGCTTCAATGCAAAGGGAGAAGCGGTTAGCAGACTTCCTCTCGATGAGTATCTGCAGTCAAGGGGTGCTCATCTGCGTTCAGGTCAACAACCTAGTCTACATGGGGGTTTGCCGGCAGTGGCTTACACCGGTCATCAGCCTCATCCGCAGGCCCTGTCGACACGGGCTTCAAAAAAGCCACGGGCTCGTCCCTCCAGAGCGTCTTGGCCGTCCTGCCGAGCAACGTAGTAAAGACGGTCTTGCCCACGTTGGTGTTAGCTCCAAAGACCTGGTACGCGCGAAGCGAGCACCAGAGCAGCGAGGTCAATGGCGATTTCATGGCTTTCACTCCAGTCCCCGGATTCAGAGGCGGGAGGGAGTCTTAGATGGGTTTTGTTGAGGGAGATGCAGCGTCGGGGCTTCGGTGGCGCGAAGATATGGTTGAGGAGGTGGTGAGTCCCGCCCAACCGAGGCTCAACCAGCCGCTCTAAGGCCGCGTGTAGAGTAGCTGAGCCGAAAGGCCGAACCAACAGCACCTACCTGCAGACGCTGCTGAGGAGGCGTTTTCCTGAAGGCCATGACTCACGCCCCATCTGGAAGGTGGTGTTCTGAATGCCTCCCTCTTGACACGGCAGCAATTCTCAGAGCAGGGATCCCATTGAATCCGGGGTGACCGAGATCGAGCCTGCGAGCACGCAAGATGCCACTTGTAGGCACCCCCCTCTCCCCTTTTTGAGCCTGAGGTCCCAGATACTTTGGGGCGAGGAGAAGGCATCAATTAGAGACGTCAGCACCATGGGACACAAGGCGAACCGTCTCGACGACGTGTACGAGTCCCTGCTCGCCCGCCGCGGCTCACAAGGCCGCCTCCGCCGGCTCACGCTGCCCGAGCCCGGCCTCGTCGACTTCTCCTCCAACGGCTACCTGTCCTTGGCGACGAACCCAGACATCCGGAGCGCATACCTCTCCCGCCTGCAGTCCTCGGGCGACGGCTTCTCGCTCGGCTCGGGCGGGTCCCGGCTGCTCGACGGCAACACGACGGCGGCCGAGGCGCTCGAGGCCACCGTCGCGGCCTTCCACGGGGCGCCGGCCGGCCTGCTCTTCAACTCGGGCTTCGAGGCCAACACGGGGCTCTTCGGCTGCGCGCCGCAGCCGGGCGACGTGGTCGTCTACGATGAGCTGATCCACGCGAGCGTGCATGACGGCATGAGGCTGGGCCGGGCGCGGACGGTGCCGTTTGCGCACAACTGCGTCAGGGGCGAGCCGGAGTCGGAGACGGAGCCGGCGGCGACGAGCCCCGGCGGCGACGGGAGGAGCCTCGACGAGGTGCTGGCGGCGCTGACCCGGGGCGACGAGGGCGGCGGGTTGAGGAGCGGCCGCGCCAGCGTCTTCGTCGTCGTCGAGGGCGTGTACAGCATGGACGGCGACCGGACGCCGCTCAGGGAGATTGCCGACTGCGTCGAGGCCCGGCTGCCTCGCGGCAACGGCTGCATCGTCGTCGACGAGGCGCACTCGACAGGCTGGCTCGGCGAGCGTGGCCGCGGCCTGGTCTGCCACCTGGGGCTGGAAGACCGCGTTTGGGCGCGCGTGCACACGTTTGGCAAGGCCATGGGCTGCGCGGGAGGTGCGTCCCCCACACGCTCACACGGCACCGTCCCCGTCTCGCTGCAACATAATAATCCTCCGAACATGACGTACACGCTTGCTGACCTGACCGTCTCCACAGCCATCGTCCTCTGCTCGCCCGCCACGCGCGCGTACCTCGTCAACTACGCCCGCAGCCTCATCTACACCACGGCCATGGGCTTCCCCCTGCTCGCCAGCATCCAGACGGCGTACGCGTACCTCGACAGCGGGCGGGCGGCGCCGCACCTCGCGCACCTCGACGCCCTCGGGCGGCACGCGCACCGCCTCCTGGCCTCGCTCTGCGCGCGCCGCCGCCCGCCGCCGTGCGTCTTGCGCCTCGGCGCGGGCCCGCCCGAGTCGCCCATCGTGCCGCTGTTCACGGCCCGCGCGCGGAGCCTGGCGCAGCACTGCCAGCGCAGGGGCTTCATGGTGCGGCCGATTGTGGCGCCGACGGTGCCCGCCGGCATGGACAGGGTGAGGCTGTGCCTGCATGCCGGGAACACGGTCGAGGAGGTGCAGGGCCTGTGCGCGGCCATGGAGGAGTGGGTGTGCGGGCGGCTGGCCGAGGCCGAGACGGAGACGGAGACGGAGACGCAGACGCAGACGCAGACGCAGACGCAGACGGCTGCAGGGGCAGATCCGGGACACACCGGCGGCTCCCCGCGAGCCCCAAGTAAACTATGACTATATGAATACAAGACACATGCCGCGCAACTTGATGGTTCTCTTGCTACGAAGCACCTGGGGCACCTAAACTATCGCCCGGCCGCGTCGACGTCGCCGGCGCCGCGCACCGGCGTCTTGTCGAAGCTCTTCATCGGCGACAGCCCCCAGCGGCCAAACATGGCGCTGTCCTCGTCCCAGCCGTTGCAGTCCGTCGTCAGCATCTTCTCGCCCGTGAAGATGGCGTTGGCGCCGGCCAGGAAGCACAGCGCCTGCTGCTCCTCGGCCATGGCCTTGCGGCCGGCGGCGATGCGGATGATGGTGGCGGGCATGAGGATGCGCGCCGTGGCGATGGTGCGCAGCATGCTCGTAAAGGCCACGGGCGTCGTGTCGCCCAGCGGCGTGCCCTTGATGGGCACGAGCGCGTTGACGCGGAAGCTCTCCGGGTGCGCGGGCAGGGTGGCGACGGTGTGCAGCAGGCCGACGCGGTCCTCGGAGGACTCGCCGAGGCCGAGGATGCCGCCGGAGCAGACGTTGATGCCGGCGTCGCGCACGTGGGCCAGCGTCTGCAGGCGCTCGTCGTAGGTGCGCGTGGTGATGACGGACGGGTAGAACTCGCGGCTGGTGTCGACGTTGTGGTTGTACGCCGTCAGGCCCGCCTCCTTGAGCTGCCGCGCCTGGGCGTCGTCGATCATGCCGAGCGTGACGCAGGCCTCCATGCCCAGCGCGCGCACGCCGCGGATCATGTCGGCGATGTTCTTGAGGCTGTTCTTGCGGCCGCGCATGTCGCGCCACGCCGCGCCCATGCAGAAGCGCGTGCTGCCGTTGTCGCGGGCCGTGCGCGCGGCCGCGAGCACCGACTCGACCGTCTCGACGCGCTTGGCCACGAGCCCGGTGCCCTTCTGGTAGCGCGTCGCCTGCGCGCAGTAGGAGCAGTCCTCGGTGCAGCCGCCCGTCTTGATGTTCATGAGGGTGCAGAGCTGGACCTCGCCGGGGCTGTGGAAGCGGCGGTGGACGGTGCTCTGGCCTCGGTCAGCGCTGTGCCGTCTCGCCGTCTGGCTCTCACCGTCTGGCTCTCACCGTCTGGCTCTCGCCGTCTGGCGGGCGGGATGCTGGCGGGGGACTCACGGCTTGGTGGGCCAGCTCGAGCAGCGGCTGGTAGTAGATGGCGGATATCTCGCGCCGCGTCCAGCTCTGCCTCGGGCCCGTGGCGGCCACGGCATCGCGGAAGATCTTGCTGGCCTCGGCCTGTCTCGCCGGCGACTCGGGGGGCGGCTCGCCCCGCGCCAGGTCGTGGGCCGCCGTGGGCGTGTCAACCAGCGTCGCGCCGCTGCGGCTCTGAGACAACGCCGCGTGCGTCCGCTGTGCGTGCGTGGCGACGGCTGCCGGGCGGCGCCACGCGCATCGCAGCGACGCCAGGCCGGCGACTGTGGGAGCCCTCATCCTGTTCCTGGTTCCTGTTCCTGGTTCCGCTTTGGTTGCTGTCCGTGAAGGTGCAGCGCCCTCGCGAGAAGGAGGTGAAGACGGGCAGCGCGGGCTGGTCCCTGGTGCCGAGGGCCGGAGGTGTGCCCGCTCACCGTCGGCTCTTGTTGGGCGACTAGCGACGCCTTCGAGGAATCACGGCCAGAGATGAGGGGGCGGCCCACGGCACGCACAGGGCCCCATGAATGACAATGCTGCGTCCATGGGTGGACGGCCGCCGGGCCGGGCGAGCGGGGCCTTCCACTGGGGCTCTCCGTACGTATGACTGGCTTGTTGTGCGGTGACGAGTAATGGCTCAACAAACGACACACCGAGCCATGATAAATAAGCAGGCCTAGTGACTGGTGCAGAATGCGGATTGGCCTGCGTCTGTTGACCCATGCATCCCAACATCCATTCACCCAACTCGAAACCCCAGGCCAGGAGCTTCCCTTTCCCTTGGGTTCAACAAGACGTCAGGAGAACACAAGCAGCAGTTCTTCTCAATGAGTATAGATGACGAGTACGCACAGTATATCCTGTGTTGTTTTATGTGTAGAGGTTCATGAGTTCATGAAGTGACCCTTATCTGTTGCCATCATGCCACCAGGTACCAGGCATGCCACCAGGTATAGGTATGCCACCTCCATCGCAGCGCGCAAAAGGACCCGGCCCTGCCGACGCCACTCTTCTTTGAGTGTTCAGATACCGCCTAAAATATAGCATCTCAAGTATGCTCTAGTGGCTATAACTTGACGAGTATTACCAAGTACGAAAGGCGCCAGTCAGATTTCGGTTTAGGTAGATGGCCAGATTTATGGCCAGACATCATGTGCTGGCAGCAATACCCCGCGTTTGAGCTGTCGCGTAATAATGGCCTCGATGACATTGGAGCAAGGCCAGGTCACTCATCCCTCGTGAGTATGAACCGAACGCCAATGTGCTAGAGCAGACGCGCTGGTTGAATTGGTGTGCCCTGGTACCGGTAGCCTGGCTCAAAATGCGAACCTGGAGGACGACCCCGTGCTCAATGTGCTCTGCTTCATGGTGCCTGGGGCGAATCCCATACTGGTGACATGTTCTGCAGCCGCACCAGTACAGACAGTGGATCCAGGCTACGGATCCCGCACGATATACGTCATCAACCATGCCTTGGACGATGCATAGCCTTCATGAGCCTCAAAGGAAGGGTCGTCGTTGTGTGTGTCGTGGACAGATTGGGCAGTTGGTCGCGAGCCTGCGTTCAGCCCGGCGAGGCGTCCAGGAGCAACAAATCGCTCATCAGCTGAAGTGCTTCGTCCGTTAAATCGTCCAATTAGGTGTTGTAGATATGCGCTGGTCCTGCAGGCTTGTTGCCCTGTAACGACATGGAAATGGGAGACGGGTGAATATCACCACTGTGCGCATCGCGCATTCAGAACCTCCACCTCCTCCCACGACCAGCCAAGAGCTGCACATCAGAAGGTGCTGCGATGGACGGATGAAGTGCTGCCGAGGATGTTGCACTTAGCACTATGTTTCCGGGCTCGCTAGCGCTCGCCTCGATTGCTAGAGCTCGCCTCGATTGCTAGAGCTCACCCTTGATTGCCAGAGCTCGCCTCAATTGCCAGAGCTCGCCTCAATTGCCAGAACTCGCCTCGATTGCCAGAGCTCACCCT
>LFRF01000008.1:624100-634396 GCA_001189435.1 Tolypocladium ophioglossoides CBS 100239 | reverse complement strand
GTAGCCAGCTTCGGGCTCGCACGGTAACAGGGACCTTGGTACATCCAGTGGTGCACTTTCTTTTGGCTCAACCTTCGTAGGTCACCGCGTTCTTGTCTCGTTGGACTTGAGCAAGGGCCAAAACAAGCCACGATATTAGCAAAGCAAGCCTGCCTCTGTCACAAAATGGCGGTGCCAACAATGTTACAAGAGGTAAATTTGATTGGCTGCCACGTCAAACCGCAGTAACGCTGCCGCGAAGAACGAAGAGGACAGCGTTCAGTTTGCCCCCTCCCATTGCAGATCGACTTGATGCCGGTGTTTGATGCCAGTGTTGCCGACGACAACCCATCCGAGCTGCTTGTCACATCGTGAACTTTCAACATGGAGCCTCGACGAGACCATCGCTTCGATCCTTTCGCGTCCAGCGCCGAACGCTACAACCCTGACCCCGATCTCGACTTCTCCAAGCTCGATTTCTCCGACCCGTCCACCATGTCCCAGATCCTTGGCATGTCCATCCCGCAACGGTCTCCAGCCGACGTTCGCCGCGACGCCCAGCAACTATCCACCTTCATATTTGCCAGCTATGAGAGGCTGCAAGCCATCCTCGCACGCCACGAGGCCATGATACAGAAGCGCTGGGCCAAGAAGAAGAAGCAGCAGAGGCTCGACACCCTGAAGAGCGCCTGGCGTCCAGGGATGCCCACGGCCCATCGTCCCGACTTTGAGGCTTTCCGCAAGGAGTCGAATCAACAGAGGGATGAGGGCACACAATACAGAGACCGCTTCATGTGGCCACATATCAATCAAGAGGACCTACTCAAGCCAAAGACCCTGCTGCWGCTGCTCAACACGCGGGGCCGGCACCACCCCTCCGAATTTGCAGGAGCCGACTTCGAAGCGATACATCTCGGCCTCGTTACAAAGGGAGTCATTCCCATATTTCTCAACGAGCACGTCATGATTCTCCATGGAGCCCAGGATGCCCAAGAATATGGCAAGTTGATGGCTTGGAGCGAGCACCCTGATGCCTTTGATTGGATGCACACTCGCAAGCAGTTCTTACCGGGCGAGGGTCTTTTAATCCTCGAAGCGCAGCAAAGGACCCTCAAGTTCCTAGTCAAGTGCTGCGAACTCATTCTACACGACATTCCCCCCGATACCCTGACCGCCGATGCCTTTCCCCTTCAACCGGAGCCCCATTTGAAGAGCGAGAAAGAGACGGATGGCTTCGAGTCGTTGGCCGTCATGGCAGCAGAAGCCCCATATCGGTTGCCCGCACGCATTGACCTCGACCGAATCGAGTCACTCCTCCGGGCCAAGGTGTCAGCCGCAGAGGACCATGTCTGGGCACTGCGCGAGGACCCGGGATACTTTGCCGAGTAGCTGGCCGAGACCAAGGAGCACCGCCAAGAGATGCTCAAGGACTCCAACGGCGACGTACACCCCTCGCTCAGACCTTGCAAGCAGGGCACCTTTTGGGCTCGCGTCATAGGAAACGCAGTTCTTGGGGCCTATTTTGAACTTGAAGTCTACGCCGAGCTTCACCGCCTGGCAAAGGAGCTGCAGTCAGTACATGCCAAATACGCCACGTCGATATCGCCCACAAAGGACTTGCCGGATGAGTTCTTGGGACTCCTGCTCAAGTTCCGCCACTATCTTAACCAGGCAGCCAAGGGACCTCTAGGACAGCTCAAGCAAAACCTGGTCGCTTCCCCGCCGTGGCGAAGGTTCTATGTCCGCGAGCCGCCCGTGGACGCCGATTCGACCCTCATCCGGATCAGGCCCAAGAGTGGCATCAAGATGAACAAGACCGAGGGCCGCCTGATTTGGCTCCTTAGAGCTCTCTGGGAAGACGACCAGCAGCTGTTCATGATGCGCATGCCGTTGGTCCTGGATGAGGTGGAACGACTGGTGCAAGCCGAGCCACAGGCAAAGGAACTCGTTACTGCATACATTGCCCAGGTCATTGGTAACCTTTCCATCATCTCGCAGTGCGTGGCCCAGCTTGACCTATATCAGCCGTGGGCGCGAAGCTTTGAGGCAAATCTGGTGGAAAGGGAAGGCGGCATCAAGGAGGAATTTGTAGAGCGAACCAGGCCGTGGGCCAAGATGATGGCAGCGCTGAAGGAGAATGGCCTTACTCGTGCTGCAAAGCTAGGCGATCCCTCAGGCAACAAGTTTGCCTACTCATCCGAGAAGCGCCGTACCAAGGAAAACACTGCGACTCTGCTCCAATCCGAACGGAACCTCGACGTCTTTTGGGCTACCATCGACCGTCTCATGTATGACGGGTGTGGAAGTCTAGACGGCACTGCCGTGGGACGTCTCTTGTCACAGCAGCGCAGCTTGCAGCGCACTCCTGAGTGGGTTGAGGAGCCAGAAGTAGCAAATGACAAGGGAGGACAGCAACGATCCACAAACGTCGACATTGAACCCATCTACAAGCCATTGTCCACATTATACTTTGAGCTCCCGGGAAAGAAGCCGGGGGATTCGAGTCAAACCCTGGCCCCGCCGAACACCAAGACGAAAACAAGGGGCACGGCATCGCAGGAGATTCCTGAGGCTACCACAGCGACCCCGGGCTCCGAAGCTTGTGCTGGTGCGAAGGCGGCTTCGATTCATGTCGACGCACGCGCGCTCAAGGTGTTCCGAACACTCTTTTTCGACCCAACCGTTACATCCTCTCCCGGCGAGGTTTCGTGGAACGACTTTCTCTACGCAATGACATCGACGGGCATTTTCGCGGCGGAGAAGCTGTACGGATCCGCGTGGCAGTTCCAGAGAGTAGACGGACTCGACCAAAGCCGGATACAGTTCCACGAGCCTCATCCACACGGCAAGATTCCATTTGTCGTGGCAAGAAGACATGGGCGGAGGTTGAACAGGATGTATGGCTGGGTCGGGGACATGTTTATCTTGAAGGGAAACCCATAACATGGGAGCACATTGGCAACGACAAAGATGTGCGAGATGGATATGTAGTTGAGTGCGGAGATTGATGCTGTCAGATTCTATTGGGCTATAGGTCTAGAATATCTTATACGGACCCTACGACGGTCAGAGTAGATGGGCTCCGGGCTGAGGCCATTACCAACTATAGCAGCGGGATAGGAATCGTCAAGTTGGATGGGCCATGTGCCATTGCCAGTGCCAATATCGAGGAGGTGAAGCTTATTGGGGTGGATCGACGTCGTCCGGAAAGCCGGTGATGACCTGCTTGGCAGCGAGCTCGGGCGCAAGGGACAACAGGTCACCGTCAGGATCAGCAGGCCGTCCTCAATGCAGTGCAGGGCGGCGACAGTGATAATCAATTTAGTGGCCGAGGCTAGGTAGAGCACGTCAAGCCGTTGCAGGCGCTTCTCGCCCGACAGCAAGGTGCGCTCACCGAGCGCCTTGTCGTGGACGAGGCGACCCCATACAGGTCGTGCCGGGGAGCATTCATGGACCTCTAGTATAGCCTGGTATGGGATCCGTTGACGAGGCTTTCAGTGATGACCGACCATGTCTCGCGGTGGCGATGACATTGGCCCCAACCAGCCCAATAAGCACCGGCTCGCTGTGGAACCTCGCCCCTAGTCGTAAAAGTTTGAGGGTGGGCAAGTTACAAACAGCGAAGCTGTTCACGATTCTCGAGGGCCTTGGCTATACCAGACGTGCCATATTCACACATTACGAGGCGCCACGGCTAAAGCACCGACGGATGCGGCTCAATATCAGGCCCATCTTAGTCCTCATGCTAGGCACGGAGAAGACGTGACCGCAGTTGAGGTAGCGCGTTCCCTGCTCCGTACGAAGGTACCGCCCTGACTTCCTAGTGCGTGCAGGCGCGCTGGGTCGACGAGCTGGTGGCCGGGGACGACATGGTTCAGAGTGAACTTCGATGGCGAGCTCTCCGACGCCGACGGGGACCAACTTCTTGAGTTCCTCAGTRTTGACTATCAGGAATCGGCACGCGAGGGCACGTGAACACTTCTCCCCCATTGATCGTCCCGAACAAGCTGATCACCTCATCGATAAGGACAACACAGTCCTGGGCAGCTTGGTCCCTGCAATCGATGGCAAGGGCGCAGCCGCTGATGCCGCCTCCGGCCTGTGCCTCCGCCAGCTGGAGATCTTCGGTGGTCGCAGAACTCCCCACGCCGTCCTCGCTCAGACGGTTCAGCTCAAACACGTTTCCGCCTGCGCATGATAACTCCCGCCGGCACCAGCGTCGGCGAACTCGCGGCAGCAAGTCTCGTCGCTCACGACGACTGGCGCCGTCGCCTCCGTCCGTGCTGGGCTCGCGTGAAAGAAGAGAGCCCGGGGTGGCATCTTGTTGGGGCAAGGCGCAAGCCACGCAGACTCGGGACCAAGCCACAAAGCCGACGGAACACAGGTTCAACGCGCGGAGCAGTCCGCGAGACAACAAGACTCCGAGATCCTTGCGGGCTGACGGGTCGGCACACGGCCCTGCACGTAGGATGCCCACGAATTGAGCCAATCCCAGGACATGTGGCCTGCTGTTGGGATTAGAACAATCCTTTACTATTCCTAGAACTGCGACTGGAGACACGATGGGCAAAGAGTCGTCGGCCATGTCACTATGCAACGCAGCTTCTGCAATGTAAAACATCGACAGAACTATATTCCAATCAAATGAGGGTAGGCTAACGGTCGGCAGCAAGGCATTCAACTTCAACGCAATCAGATTCGTCTTCAATTCGCAATCGCAACCGGCTCCCCGCACCCATGCCCACGGCGCAGCTTGTCGAGCCAACTCCCTGAAACGGTGGCCTCCTTAAGTCGAGAAGGAGCTGGAATCTATGAAGAGTCTACTATCGCTACATCTCCTCCCCGGCATAACCTTCTACGTCATGTCAACAACGAAGAGACAAGTGCGTCCCATGATATGTAGGCACTTGCCGAGGCCGATCGAGCGTATTCCTCAAAATTCATCAACGAAGGATCGTGGTTATTCATGGCGCTGTCATTCGTTAATGTCTGAGGGGCCTCGGAGGTCGCAGAGGAGTCTGAGCCAGCGGCGAGAGGAACAGCTGCAGTCTACAAGGTCTCGACTGGTGCATCACTCTCCCCCGCATTGCCTCGCGAGACAGTGTCATCTTGCAATAAGTCGAGAGGTGACCCAGGATTATCTGATGGATCGTGTCAGTTGGGAGCGACTGTACCTTGTGATGCGGTGCTACTTACCGAGCATCGGACACCATCGCCAAGTTCTCCTAGTCCATGTTCTCGACAGTTGTCGCCGAGAAATCGCAAGGCTCCGTATTGTAGTCCTCCGTTGATGTCGAAGAGGCTTCGATAGGTGCATCAGTAGGCGATGCAACACCGACCATGATGCGAGCAACCCTTTGGGGATCCAAGTCCAACTGCTAGTCCGAGACCAGGACATTATGGCCTTGCGAATTGCCTGGCGCAGATTCGCGGACTCTGTTGCAGTGGGCCGCAAAGCGTCCAAGCGGCCACGTCTGGAGTATTCAGAAATCCAGAGTGTCGATCTCTCTCTTTTCTCGAGACATTCTTTTCCATAACTCAGTGACCTCCCGTTGGACCTTGGGATCGCAGGGTGTGTCTGCGATGACAGATGTACGGCCATTAGCATCACTATAGAACCAACGGCCTTGGGTATCGCCATCAACGGGTCGCGGTCCGCTATCTGCCAAGGTAGCTTGAAATATTTGCCTATCAGAGGCATTCATCCAAGAGTTTGCAGACGTGTTCGAAGCAGCCTGCCTCAATGCAGATGTCTTGCCCTGACCGCGAGCCAATTGTAGGGCAGGGGCAAGGCCAAGTTCGATCGCATTCCAAATCTCCCTTGAAAGGGTTAACCGTTACCACCGTTGACACGTCAAGTTGAACCAAGAAGTATTTTCTCGGTTCGAGACCAACGATGGGTCAAAGATCATTGGGTGGTGATTCCTCTGCCTCATTTCGGCTGCGTATTGCAGTAGTGTTTTCCCATGCGCATCCCGCGAATCCTTGAGCAACCCTCCCTCATTGCAGAGGAAGTGTAAGGCTTCTTCGGTGAGAGAACCATCGATAGCACACTGGTGCAGAACTGTACGGCCTTCGTCGTCCTCCATTTGGAGGTCCACGCCACCGTCTGCCAGCACCGCTAGGAGCTCTACCTTGACGCGGCTCGATTTACCGTACACGTGAGCCAAGCCCAACCCTCCGTTGCGAGTTTTGAACGAGGGGTCTGTACCGCTTTGGAGGAGCAGTCGTGCCACTCGCGGTGCGTCGTCACGTAGAAGCAGAAATTCATCCAGGTACGTGGCCAATGGCGACATCCCTACATCGTCGAGGTCGTTGACATTGATACCGCTGTCCAGCAGACATTGAACGACTGCGCAGTCAACCCGTTCGCTTCTGCTTACGAGGTGATGCAGCGCATTCCGCCCAAGGTTGTCTCGCGAAGCCATCAAGGCCACGAAATCTACACTGGCCACATGAGAAAGCAAATGCTGGATAATTTCTTGTTCTCCACCTTGCGCGGCGTAGTGTAGAGCGTTGAGTCCTTCGGAATCGCTGGCGGTGATATCCGCGCTGTGCTCCAGGATAGCGATAACCGAGTCTACAATCCCTTTTGAGCAGGCCAAATGTAGTGGAGTCTGATCCTGGTGATTTCGTGCGGAGACATTAGCTCCCCTGTAAATCAGTTGCTTGATGATCTCAGGGGATGTGCTGTTTTCGTAGATCACATCATGCAGCGGGCATGCGCCGTAGACGTCTTCGACGTTGACGTCGGTCAACTCGTGATCTAGAAGTAGGGTGAGGACGGCTTTTCTGTCCCCCTCAATCATGTCCTTCGTTTCGCAGTATTTGACCTCGTCCTCGGGATCAAAGTCTATGATATCAAGCAAGCCTTCGATCCTGCAGATGGGGTCACTCCAGTGATCCACAACGGCGGGCCATTTCACACCATGCAAAGTCTCTTTTGAGTGCTAGATGTAGAGGTGTCTCGCCGTATTCTGAGACGGCGTTTGGGTCGGCKCCGTGATCGAGAAGGAACTTCGTCATTCGCCAGGATCCCGTTAGAGCTGCGAAGTGCAAGGCCGTAAGCCATTTGTCGCCGCCAACCTTCATCCCGGACTCGTGAGAGCCGTTCTCCGGGGTGTATCGACGCTTACCTTCCTGGTGAACCTGCTTCCAGGTCTGCCTTTTCACCCCGGTGTCAATAGGTGCACCAGCGTCTAGGAGGCATTGCGCCATCTCCTCGCCGGTCTTTGACACGGTATAGTGGAGGGGAGTCATGTTTTCTATATCTGCTGTTATGTTTGCACCTTGCTTAAGCAGCAGCTGGATACATCTCGGCCAAGAGTGGATGACAGCGTAATGCAACGGCGTTTTCCACGTTGCATCGCACACGTTCGCATCCACGCCTCGTTCTAATAGCCAATGTACGCATGTCTCCTCCTCCTTTCGTGCTGCCCAGAGCAAGCAGCTACTGGGCATTTTTGATCCGGAGGATAGAAAGCCAGATAGTAGCTCTGGGTTTGGTGAACCGAGTTGGGCGTGGCGAACCCAACATTTCGCAGCGTAGTCAAATAGCGGATAATGCTGCCGCTCCGGTGGTTCTTCGTCTAATTCGGAATATCCGCTTCTGAAGGTGGGAAACGCTAGGTAGGTAATGCAGCAGGACGTCATATCGCTCTCTGCATTGGGGAACCAATTCGACTGAGTTCGCTCAAAGTACTCCTGCGTCGTGTAATGGATTCATTGAATGATGCCTCCATTGTCGACAGCCACCAATCCGGCATAGACAGAGATTATATCTCCAATGTCTGGGATGTTGTCTTTGTCAATTTGAGACTCCCCGATTTCCACAGATATAGCTTCTTGGAGCTCCGAGGTCCTGAGCGGTCTCTTCGTACAGGTGATCCATGAAAGGACCTGCTTAGCAAGTTCTTCTTGGTCTGTTCCCTGGGCTTCGATTCGGCTCATCGAATCATCATACGCACGGTCGTACGCACCCGATCCAGTCGGTAGCTTTGCAACGGCAGTGCGGAGGGCTTTGACCCTCCTCTTGCCAACCAGCGACTCAAGATGAAGCTGAGCAAGGAGGAACCTGATCACCATTAGCCTCTTGACTTTTTGGGGGGAATGAGGCCAATTACATTCCATGGACCGAGTGAACTATCCCGACCTTGATTTCCTCTTGCAGCTCGGGATTACGATGGACGAAGGCTGGGAATCGTGGCATTTGTTCCTGGAGATAGCTCCGCACGTCCTCCTCCGGAGCGCGAATTTCCAGGGAAATGCTGTCTTTGAATACCTCCGTGATCTCTTGAATAAACCTCGAGGTTGCGAATATGTTGATTCCACACTTGGCTTGAAGTTTGAAGACCTCCGCTAGAAATCTCGTCCGGCTGCCATCGGATGCCCGAGATTCATCAAGCGCGTCAATGATAACAAAGACTCTTGAATAGAGTGCGATAACGCAGAGATCTCCTCGAACGAGGGCCGCGACTGGTTGTCCTCGTGCTTGTCGTGGAGCGATTTAACGCTATCTGGGAAAGTAGGCTGGCTATGGGCTAGCTGCTTAAGCAGGCTCGCTAGCAGGCCCTTAGCCGTCTGCTCGTCGTGGCGCCGGAAGTTGCAGTATACGTATGAAATACCGACACGCCTATCATTCTAGAATAGTGTTTGCAAATTATCAACCACGGTCGACGTGAGAATTGTCTTTCCAGCGCCTGGAATGCCTGGGCAGAATAACGTCTGACTGCCGTTGTTGAGCCAGGTGTGGAACTATACCGCATCAAGGAGCCATTGGCCGGTTCCAGGTTGTCTCCTCTCACGGAAATCGCTCTGCTGGGCGGCGCAATCGGTTGGGGTGAGCCAATGAAGGATAGCCTGATGCTCTTGGTCATGCTGTCGAGAACGAAGTCCGTAGACGACGTTCGAAACGTCTTCGAGTTTCCTATCGATTGCTGACAAAACTATAGCCCATTAGCAATCTATATAGACGTAATATATCGTGTCTATTTTCCTCGCACGCAAAAATAGAAAGATAGCGGAGCAGATTCGAAGGTAAGTTATCCCTTACTTTTAATCGTAGGCATTTGCTCGACCTCCCGTGCTGGTACCATGGAGAGAAGTTCCTTGCCAAACGCTGCGGCCACGGCCGCTACATGCTCTTGCCAGTCTTCATTCTTATGACAGTCCGCATAGTCGCAAATACCTCGAATGACGATGCAAGGAAAGTCATCCATAAGTCCTGCCGCCTCCATTTCGACGAATAATACGTTCCCGCCAAAACTATTATTGAGGCTATCGCGGAAGTTGGCGTCTTTTATAACTTGGTTACCGGAAGCGATCAGACCGTAATGAATGCACGGGCCTCGAGATTTCCCCTGAGCACTATCGACCGCAGTGCTCGCTGTAGTCGTGTGTTCTGCCCTAGTATTCATAGGGCCAAACGCCCAGTAGCCTAGGAAATACCCGATGAGAGCCAGGATCGCGTCCCAGAACCTGAGTCGCCATGTGATCTGACTGGGACGAGAACCGTGGGTTGATAGCAATTGATCCTTGAGGGAAGCAGACCTGATATATTTGGGCACCAGGTTTGGCCAATTGCTTTTCAGGTCGTCGAGATACTCGGGTATTCGAGATCCCTTCATATCGTGAACCGACTCCAGTTTTGTCAAAGCTGTTAGCAGTGTGCTTGGCGGGTTATTCAATGCCCCAGTTCTTTTGAACTTGCCGCCCGCCTCCGTCTTGCCAAAATCCCACTGGACAACGCCGGGAAAATGGTCGACCGGTGTACTGACCACCACATCGCCGAGTCTAACCCTTGGTGGAATACCACCACCAATGCCAACCATGAGGCCGAATTTGATGGATGGAAAAGTATTGATCATCCGGGTCGCAACAGTCGCTGCTGAGTTCGTGCCGTACTTGCCTTTCGGCAGACAGGCTATAACAGTATTATGCCCGCTGATAGATCCCAAGGTATATGCGTTATTGTCGTTCACTGGCTTGGGGAGATCCGGGTGTATGTGGTCCAGCATGGCCGTCGCGGCGGTCTGTTCCTTCGGCAGCGCGCAAATCCATCCCACAGTGTATTCGTTGTGGCCTCTTAGCTCAGTAGTTGTTTGCACCGCCATTGCGACAGGGTCAGCAGCTCTCCAATCGATTGCAGTCGGTTTATAGGATTTGCTGTCGGCAGTGAGGATGAGGATGATAAGTGAAGAAAGTGGAAATACTCTGGTGGAGATCTACGCTTTTATAAACAATTCTGCTGGTCGGAGGTTGTGCAACTATCGCTATGAGCGAGGCCCGAATCCCAATGAATGTGTGATCAATTGATAT
>LFRF01000008.1:598833-618304 GCA_001189435.1 Tolypocladium ophioglossoides CBS 100239 | reverse complement strand
GGGCTGCCGAGTCAACCGGTCTATCCGACAGCAACCCAACCTGAAATGCGGGTGTGATTGGCCAAAAGAATTTGTTACGTATTACCCTAGGCTGCGTTGGCAACAACTGATTGTTACCGTACTATCTGGACTCCAAACCCTCTCGAGCGACTCCCACGCTTTGCGTAACGTAATGTCCTCTCACATACGCATGTCGAATAGTAAACGCTAGCGACTCGCTCATATCATGATCCTCCTTATTCTCATGGCGCCTAGTCGTCAGCGTCAGGTTGGCTACGAGCTTGGGCAGCACAGTGGTGCCCTGAACGGGCGTGACCGTCCGGGGTACCGTAGAAATCGTGTTGGCCGGCCAAAGTCTTTCTCATCGGTGACTTGGTGATCCATGTGTCCTTGGGGTTGGGGGCCGTGGCGCCGTGGAGGGAGCCCATGAGGCCCTGGTGGGGGCACCACCGTAGCTGTTGACGGCGATGTAGCCGGACCACACGGAGAAGCGCTTCGGATCAGAACCCTGGGATGGCGTGGGCGCGATCTTGATGGCGACTGAGTCGTCGCCCTGTAACACGGTCACCATAGTTTGGCTGACGTCGAGTGTGGCAGCGGCCTACGCCGCAGCAAGCGCACCATCAATACCACCCACCMACCACCTTGGGCTACCGAGCCAAGATATATTTTGCGCCCTTTGGCGCCACGTTCTGAGGTTTCACGACGAATAAGCACAATGTACTTGCTGAGATCCGGCGTGTTGGCAGAGAAAGCCGCTGCCAGCGCCTTGGTGTCAAAGTTGCCCTCCCATAGGGGTAGCGAGACATCCGTCCACTCGTGGGGTGTCCTACAGTCGTATTTTAGAATGCCGCAATCGACGCAACGCGCTTCCCGTCGGCTGCGCCGCTGGCGCAGAAGAGACCGTTCTTGCCCTCGTTGCCCGCCGAGACGGTGCAGGCGACGCCCTCCTTGACGATGCGACCAACGCTTTGGCACGGCGCCTTCAGCCTGCAAAATGCTACCTCTTTTCTGCGTCTCAACCACAAGAGCACTCGTCCGGCCCCTGTCTTGAATGTCCAAGAGGGTTGGGGCTGGTTGGGGCAGGTGGTCAGGTAGTAGAAAAGCACCTTCCACGCACCTTGCATTAGGTCAAACTTGGTTGACAGAATGGAAAGTGCGTCCCATGGAAAGTGCACCCCATGATTCCCGTAGACTTTACTGACGATGTTTCTTCTTCTGCCGACTGTACGCCTCCGCTAGTTGTACGCCTCCGCCAGTTGTCGCTCGTTCGAAATGACGCCAATCCTGCAATCCGCACCAGGATTGACCGTCGTCCTACCCGGCGACCCCAGGAAGTCGAAATAGCACACCGAGGCCGGTGGCGTCTTGGTCCGCTCCGACACGCGCCTAACAGCCGATGACTTCAAAGCCGCGTCCCGCCTGCAAGTCGTCGTGAAGCAGGGCGTCGGCGTTGACAACATCGACCTCGCGGCAGCAAGGGCCGCCGGCATCGCTGTCCATAACACCCCGGCCCTCAACTCGGAGGCCGTTGTAGAGCTGACGCTCGCCTTGGCCCTGTCTCTGAGCCGACGCGTGACCGAGATTGACCGCCGGATCAGAAGCGGCGGCAAGGTCATTCGCGCTCAGACCTTGGGGATGAGCCTGTTCCGTAAGACAGTCGGCGTTGTGGGCATGGGGAACATTGGACCCGTAGCGGCGAGGAAGCGGATCGGAGCCTGTGAGGCCAGCATTGTCGGCTACGATCCCGCCGTCCCTGAGGATGCCTGGTCGGACATACCTCACAGGCGCGTGAGCTGCCTGGACGAGCTGCTCCGCGAATCCGACGTGGTGACCCTACACGTGCCGCTCATGCCAACCACGAGAGGTATGATCGTCGCACGGCAGCTCAGCTTAATGCGCAACAATGCCGTCCTTATCAACGCAGCTCGCGGCGGAGTTGTGGACGAGGACGCTCTGCTGCAGGAGCTGCGACGAAACGGCATCTGGGGTGCCGCGCTGGACGTAGTATGGAAAGAGCCGCCTACTCTGGAGCATTACAGAGAATTTCTTGAGATGGACAATGTCATCATCTCTCGCATTGGGGGTTCTACGATGGAGAATCAGAGCGAGAGTGGCAAGGCGGCTGCAAATGTGGTCATCGCCGTTTTGCGTGGGGACAAGGACATCGGTGGGAAGCTTGTGTAAGCCAGAAAGCCTGTCAATTGACGACAGTGTAGAGCTAATCATTGCATTGTATTCAATTGGACATTCTCAAGATTTCGTGCCCGCGTGGTTTGGTCCACTCTCGCCTCCGAGCATCTAGATCAGAAGCGAACTTGTCACCATAGCGTCAAGACAACTAGAATTGAAAATTCTCATTATGCAAGTCAATTAACAGTCTCCACTAGCGTGTCAATCAGCATCACTTTGCCCGCTTCATCTTAATGTGACATGTCCAGGCCCGGCTCCTCGGCGATCCGCCCCGGCGATTGACCGCGGCGAGTTTCCGGGCGATGCTGTGTAAATCGAGACTACAAGCGGCCAGCCAGCAACTTGCCTTGCCGTTTTGCGGCAACTGCGAATAAGCAAAAGTCTTATAAAATTGATCATCTCATTGCCTATAATGCCGAAATGAAGATCTCAGTGAATCGAACAAGCTTCACCAACAACCCTCTCGCACTCCGATAGGACAATCGCAATGGCGTCGTCATTCACCCCAACAGTCAACATCGTTCCCTCCTCAGCCCATGCCCTCGCTTGCGCTATCCTTGAGCATCATTATGTACCTGCAGACCGCGCGACTCTCATTGCCGACGCCCTGGTCCTCGCTGATCTGCGCGGCGTCGTACCTGTGGCATCAACCGGCTTCTAGGTTACATCGACTGAGTTGTAGCTGGACTGGCCCTCTGTCGCAGGTTACTGAGTTCCCGAAACTTTGCATTCCTCTCCTAGATATTTACCTCTCTTCGTTCCGTGTTAATAGCTAGTAGTATCGGATATCGGCAGAGGCCTAAGACGGGATAAGCTCTAGCTAGTCGAGTCTCCGTCGCCGAAAGAGATCACCGACGAAGAGGAGCTCGCAGTCGCCGTCAAAGAGCAACGCTACCCCTAACATAACTAGCACGAGGAGCACGGGGCTATATAATTGTGCTTTCTAGTAACACCTGATCGACCACAATATCTTACCCTATAGCTATGAATACCTAGATAGCCGATTGCTACTAGAACTTGTAAATATAGACGAGGTCCGTTAAGTGCTAGCCTAACCTAGAGCATCCCTATCGCTATCTAAGTTCTCGAACGGCGCCTTTCGTAAGTTCGAACGAGCCGATACGCAGGCGTCTAAGGAAAGAGAAGTTACCATAACCGTTATCCTAGTTATCGAAAGAGACGTTAGCGATAGGAAGTGTATTACTAGTGAAATTCCGTTTACGAATCTAGAGTAGTTAGCCGACGGTACGCTCGTACCAGGTAATCCCGATCTATACTACGGCGTATATCCCGAATAGCTCGATAAGAATATTTATAGAGAGTGTAAAGGGGATAGATAATATATTCCGAGATAGTTGTTTAGCTCGTTTCAGCTGATCTCGATAATCTCGATCGTTTTCGCCCACTTTAAAAGTGGGCAAATATAATATACACTCCTCTTCTGTCACACAAAAATGTGACGCCACACTGTGTGTAGCTTTCTGATCCTCCTTATAACTTGACATCTTCTTAGCTATTCGAATGGCTATGGTTATGTAAGCGCCTTCGACACTACCGACTTTATGCGCTTCGGCAAGACTATCATCGCGCATGTTAGCAACGTTACTAGCAAGAAGGGCATCGAGTATGTGCAGGCAATGGTATTCGAAGGATATACCCTCGAGATCCTCGAGACCATACAGGGGCTCACCACGAGACACATCGATTCGACCATCCTACCGCTCCGCAAGGCTGTTGCTGTACAGCCCGCAACGCGTTACTGAGGAAAGCATCCGCTCACTCTCCATTTTCAAAGACTGGGAGATTCGCCCGTACCCCTTCGCTCCGCAGCCGCGAGCTACCGCCCCGCCTCAATTCATGTGCTCGCCGTGGCTGGTACTCAATGTGTTGAGCTTGGACTAGAAACGAATCTTTGTCGAAGAGAACAATACGGACTTTGCGAATTGGGTGAAGGAGGAGTTCGGAATGGAGCCAATTATGATTCCCTTTGCTCATGTCAACAGCATTGGAGGGTCGTTTCACTGCGCTACCGTTGACCTAGTCAGGTCTCCGCAAGATGTTCTGAGGCTCAAGCTGTTGAGCAAACGAGCAGCTTGGAGAGGATGCAAAGTACAGAATTGCGTCAGTTGTTTCTGATACATGGGCCTCTTTCCACAGTTGGGTCGTGATGCGCTGGTGGTGTGACGAATGATCGCTTGTTGCTGTGTAGGGCCTATCGCAGGACCAATTCTGTCGCAAATAGCACTACCCAACTCGGCAAGTTCTACTTCGTACTTTCTCGAGGTTAGTCTTAGAGCACTAGGCGTATTTGATCTTCGTGACTTATGGTGTATTAGGGCCTAATCGGGTCGCAGGACTCTCGGCAACATATGTGGCGAGGCGGATGTGCTGTTGCATGTGTTCGCGCCTAAGGCCCTCAGGGGCAGCCAGTTGTCTCATGAATGAATGCAGCTGTGCAAGCATTGAATGTGCAAGTTTTTAAGGCGTAGCTCGACGTTGACGATGCAGAGTGTAGGCGCATATGTGGCGCGTCAGGTCGACATGCAAATGTGATCGTACCAGTCGTGCGTGCCGTGTGCGCATTGGTAATCTATCCTTGTGAAGCATCATTTTACCACAACCTGCCGTCACGCCTGGCTCCTCATCTGTTCCTACGAGTAGGGGGGTGACAATGGATGGCTTGCCGGTCCTACTACGGAGCAGAGCCGGGCGGAACGTGCCCACACTTAATGTCTTGCTCCCCTAGCGTGGTCTAGGCTCTGTCGTTGCTCTAGCATGGTCGAGACCGCGATGGACGGGTGGTCGGGCTGGACAGGACACAACACAGTTCGGAGAGTGTGCCTGTAGCGTTGATCGGCTGCGAGAGCATTGTCCGAACCATTGAGACGTGCTCATGCAACCGCTCCAGTTCAGTCACCTAACCCCTCTCTCCAAGTCCTTTGTGACGCAAGGCCTCTTCGCTTGGCCATTGTTGCATTGGCACTTGGCAGGTGACCCGGCCGTAGAAATCTCGCGTGACTAGTATGCTTCAAGCCAAGGCAAGAGGCTGATGTGGACGGTATGCCTAAGTACTCTTCAATTTTACAATCTTCCTCAAGGTCCGGGAGATCGTATTTCCTGTTCGGGTAATTTTGGTTGGGGCGGGACGGGCCGAACAGGCTCGGGACCGTACAGTTGCGGGGCCACGGCCGAGCGACACGGATCTCGGTGAAGATGTAATAACTTGTACTTCCTGTACGAAGTAGACGGGCATAGTGAGAGTCAAAGAAGCGACCACGCACCGTAAGATAGATATTCGATTATGAACATACAGGTGCCCGCGGCCTCTAGTTGTGCCTCGACGAAACACGTCCGCGTACCCCAGGTTGGTGGCTGCTTCTGCACGTTCCACAGACGCAGCCAGTCGGCATTAGTAAATGCTGCTTTTCAAAAGAATGAATACGGAGTACGAATACTCATGCTATGAAGAACAGCCCTCAGAACTCCACAGCTCCCGCGCATTTTCCCTAAATAGTTTCCGTCGCAGCTCCTCGTCCCCCTCCGTCAAGTCCAGCAAGTGCGCATTCCACGGCTTAATGTTCAAACCCTCAAACCTCGTGTGCGGCCAGTCTGATCCGTATACAAGCCTCGACGGCACAACACGGAATAACTCCCGAGCAACAGGGTCCATATCACGATAGTCCAGCCCCGGCAGTTTAGACAGGCGATACGCGCCCGAGATTTTTACCCAAGTCTCTCCTTGCTGCAAGAGACGGACCAGGGCGCCAAACCCGTCGATCCTGTAAGGGTCAAGGTTCTGCGGGTTGCCTGATGGCTTGGGCATGGCTGGATAGCCGAAGTGGTCAAAAGCAACGCGGACGCCGAGAGTCGGGATAAACGTCTCTAGAGAAGGGATGACCTCCATGCGGGCGTACAACTGGAGCACCCAGCCAAACGGCCTGATGGCGTCCGCGTGTTGCTTCAACATCTCTTTGAGCTTTTCGATTGGCTCAGAGGTATTATGGCTCTGCAGATTGATGCGAGCGCCACGGACGCCAATCGAATCCCAATCCTCGAGCTGCGCCCGGGGGGTATCTGCGACATCGAACACCACAACCCCCCGCGCTCGTTCCGGCCCGTACGCTCTCAGAGATTCGATCAACAGCGTGTTGTCGGTGCCATAGACGGACGGCTGCACCATGACCACGTGTTCACAGCTGATGCTGTGTTCGAATATGGCGTTGTCCCAGACCGTGTGCACGCCCGGCTTGTATTCGGCGTCCGGCAGGGGAGGATACCGGACGGGGTCTAGGACGTGGAGGTGCGAGTCCCATGCGCCGTCCGGCATGCCAGTGATGCTGACATTGCACGAACTCACGGTCCTCTGCCCAACCATGGAACGACTATCCGGCATGCTGGATCGATAGCGCCCGTCCGCTGGCATGGCGCTCGTTCCGACGAGGAGGGCGGCTTGCAAGAAGCCATAATAGCATTGGGCATTACTGAAGAACTTCATTTTCGCCCTTCAAATGAGCGCGCCCGTGACTTGTCATCGGGTTGTGGGAGATGTTGTATGTAACGCGACAACTTGACACAGCTGGGAATCTCTTCGGTTTTATCGACGATCAGACCACCCACCGCCTCGGTTGCTTCCCCATTGGGACTAGGGATGCGACGTCGGAGTAGGCCAAATGACGACGAACGAACTGTCCGGGGCAATGGCCGCGGGGCATTGCCGGGTTGAAGTCAGGACGTTGGGCCTCGAACTTCGCAGACATGACGCTAGTCTGGAGACGAACAAGACATGCTCTCACTGCCACACCGAAAGACGGAGCGGCAATTCTTTCGGGAGGCTCCGGCTTCGACCGGCTTCACTCTGCGTGTAATACCATACCGCCAACCCCGCCATGGAAGCTGAAGATAGTGTTGTGTTCCATGCGTATCCCAACACGAGCAAATCATGAATATTAACTGTCTCACTATGTTAATGAGAGATGCTTGCCGTGAAGATGGCGCCGCGTGGCGGCCGGGATCGCCAACGCCTGCCCATGGTATCTTGCCACTTCCGGCTAGTTCTCGGCGAGAAGCTCCGGTACTACACTAGGGACGCTACTTTCTTCGGGGACCAGTCGAAAACTGCCAGTCTAACTTCGCAAAGGCTTATATTCGTTGCTAGCTGAATAGTATGCTCTATATTATCGGCCTCGGAGTTGGCATCTTGGGCACCAAGTGTAACCCTCGACGGTGCCTGATTTTGTGTGGTGGGACAGGCACTGGGTGTATGGCATCTTGGTGCCTGTTCAAATTTTATATATGTAAAGAGGTACTGCCTATATGGTCATCTGGTGCATGTAATATATAAATATGTACATATGTATAGAGGGCCTAAGAGCAACTTGTATTATCTGACCTGTCCCGTGTCCCTACTGGCCTACGTCATGAACCTAAATTGGGGGCTCCGATCTGCCAGCTCCGTGACATCCACAGTTGCACCCGGAACCGGGTTCGCAAGGCTGCCCAAGTTGCCGATGGCCGTATACAGGCCTATGCCGATAGCCCGCTTCGTCTCGTTGCCAAAGCTGTTGACGACCCAGGCGTGCGACGGCGGGTACGTGGCGTAGACACAGGCGACGGCGATGCAGACGCAGGCGTATTTGCCGCGTAGCTGCGGCTCTGGGAGGGTTGCGAGGAGGGCATATGCAATGGCGAAGACGACTATGAGGGCCGCTATGTGGCGACCACGCTCTTTGAAGTGGTCAGACGAGTAGGAGACGATGAACATGAGGGCGAAGGCGGCGGCGTATGGTGGGACTGTCATGAGGTGCCGTGGTGGGCTCCTGGTAGCCCAGGTCTAAAAACGAGTCAGAAGGAGTCGACGTTCTTTGAAGGTCACAAGCATACTGCTAATGGTGGCTGGCAGGAAACCCGAGATGGACGACAGCAGCGCAGCAGTCGGCAGGTAGATGGCAGTCTGCGCGTACAGCTTCCAGTCCGTGATCGTCCAGATGACGTGCTTCCTCTAGATCTTGCCCGCCTTGTCAAATGACTCATCCTTGTAACGAGCCTCTGCGATTTCCTGGTTGATGCCCGAAAAGCGAAAGTTGGACAGTCGGGAGGCCAGTATAAGCAAAAATGGCCGAGGAAGAAGCAGGGAAGCGCTTCAATGAGGAAGAGCCACTTCCAGTTGGGCATGCTGCTGTGGATGTGACCGACTTTAAAGGCGATGAGCCCGCCGAAAGCACTGAAGAAAAGGCGTCAGTGAGCAAATTGTGCGTGATACGGCGTGATCACGATGTAAACGTACCCTGCAATAGACGTCGGGCCGAGGAACCAGAAGACGCGAAGCCCCATCTCCGTTCGGTGGTACCATAGTGAGAGATAATACACAATTCCAGTGCCAAAGAGGCCTTCAAAGGCGCCGATGAATACTCGACACGCAAGGGCGCCGGACAGATTGGACGCCGTGGTCTGCAGCATGCTCGTTATGGACCATCCGCAGACGCCAAACGCGATCCACTGCAGGCATGAAGCAGTCAGCATCATGATTTGCAAAAGTGCCGCCATGTGCACTCTGTTTCAAGGAGACAGCGTGTCTTTGACGGCGGAAACACTCGGTATCCAATGCAACCTAGAACTTGGCAGAGGACAAGCCCCACGTAAAAGATCATGACAACCATCTGCCATAGCGACGGCGAGAGAGACTTCTTTCCAGGACCGATGCCGTCAGAGGGAGTATCTTTACCCTTATTATAGCCGTACAGCCGGACATTCTGTATCCTAATTGGTGTCAATAGCCTGGATTCACGATCTCGCTAGGGCATGACTTACACTAACGTTGGCACGGTCTAGATACTCGAAAAAGTACAGCAGCGAGACCATTGGCAAAATTTTCAAGTCCAGCTTACGAAGATATCGTCGCTGGGCGGCGATCCACTCTGGGTCTTCGAGCTGATGTGCCACCTTCTCGTCTCCTGGGGCGTAGTCGTCGACCGAAGCCTCTGGCTGGCTGTCACCGTGCTCCACGTGGCTAACTTCCTCAAGAGCTCGCATATCTGCGGTTGCTAGGTGTGGCTTCCGGTTGTTACATGTATGAGAGGGCGTGTTGAGGCAAGGCAACTGAGCAAGGACGAAACGAAGCACTCCGCACATGGAGTTCCATTCCGTTGATCTCGAGACGAATGCAACTCATTAAGTATGCATGCCAAAGGCCTAAAGCGTGCAGTATTGGAAAGGATAGAAAACCTAAAGGGGAGGGGAAGCTGAACAAGGTGTGCCATATGTTTCCGCAGCATCCATGCACCCGGACTGAAAACAATTACCTCCCGCGCCTGGACAAAGCGCGTGTGGGTCTACCCCAGAGTCTTGGCACCGGACAAGCTCCCGGCCAAGCTCCGGGCCACCTCCGGGGTAAGACACTCGGCCGACAACGGCGACAGCGAGATGCTGCAACTTGAAAAGTGGGTGCAATGGAAGGTTTCCTCGGTGCTTCGCCTAGGCTGTTCACTCGGCAGCGGACCTAGATCGCTATGACCTCTCCTAGGGCTTATGGAAAGCTGCAGTATTGAAGACCAGGCCTCGACGCCGTGTCCCTCCKGATGTGGGCTGGAAAAGACATTCCCGGGATATTGCCAAGAGCTCCTAACAGAAACACGACATCTGCTGTTCAAGTCAGCGTCCATCGGCCCCTGCAACCATGGGGAAGTTGTCTCCATTTGACAGAACGCCCGACCGGCTCTTCAGCCGAACACGATGCGAGTCTCCCATCAGGCGCATGGGATAGCCATGTTCACATCGTTGACGAAGACCGGTGCCCAGTTCATCCGCTTCACCCTTACCGGCCGAAAAGGGCTACCCTTTCGGACCTCAACGCCTTTCATGCACCGTTGGGCATCGATCACGCCTGTCTTGTCGCCTTCTCCGTGTACCACAACGACAACCGGTCTCTTCTCGATGCCCTCAGTCGCCTCGGAGGTCGGGGTCGCGCGGTGGCTTCCATCGATCCATGTACCGTCACCGACGACGAGCCTGCACAATGCGGGCGCGCGTGCCGTTCGTCTCAACTTCCGGACTCGAGGCGACGCACTCGACATCGCCGCCCTCAAAGCTGCAGCTGATAGGGTGCGCCCCTACTCGTGGGCAATCCAGATATACATCGCTATGTGGCAGGTAGCCGACCTAGCCCCATTCGTCCCGGAGCTCAGCGTGCTCATCGTCATTGACCACATTGGCGCACCCGAGCCTGGACGTGGTCAAGGCCGAGCACGGCCGGGATATCGCGAGCTCATCGAACTCTTACGAAGCGGACAGATTTGGACGAAGCTAAGCGGAGCATATCGCTTTGCGACTTTGCCAGACCTTGGCGAATACGTGACCGAGATCCTACGCACAGCGCCGGATCGTGTCGTCTGGGCGAGCGACTGGCCGCACGGTGGGGGCGTGGAGAAGAGCCCTGGTGGTGATCGGAACAGGGTTCAAGAATATCGCAAAGTTGACGATGTGGCATGGATTTTGCAGTGCAAGGCATGGTGCAGAGAGGTTGAGGGCAGGAACGGCCAAGGCCTTGTGAGGAAGATATAGGGTATAGGTCGACAATCCGAGAGCGCTGTGGCAGTATGACGCAACTGAATCAAAGCAGCATTAAGTTGTGCACAGTTGGAACTGAGGCGTGCACTCGAGCCATTAGACAAATAGATAATAGCGATGCCGTTATGGAGGCAAATGCCACTCTCCTATCATGCTCATGTTCTCGAAATAATTCTCAGGGAATGATTCCAGAAAAGAGAGTCCGTCCAAGTCCATACCCCCTTGGTTCGTGTCCCGCAGGTCGTCCACGTCGGGATCCCAGTATAATACCGGAAAGGCGGGGAGGTAATTGCGCGATGTAAAGCCATCCCCCGCTGCGCTGTTGGCCCTGCACGACGCCATGTTGACAGCGTCCGACTCGAGGCTTCTGGTTATGATGTTCAAGCTGTGCTGCAAAACTGGGCATGTGATGCCTCCTTGCCGGAGGGCGCGAAGAAAGGTCTGCATCTTGAGGGTTGCCTCGACATAGCCAGTCTTGACATCCTGCGTCATCACGGATGCAGCAGTGTAGATGCAATACGCCATCAGATATGTGATTCGAACGAATCCAAACGTCTTCTCCAGGAGCAAGAGAAGCTTCTCGACGCTGTCTGATGCGCGCCGGCAGGCATTGTGGTGAGCTAGCGTCGAGTAGAATGGCCGATGCAAAAGGATAATTGTCGTGTAGTACAGCAGGCTTTGCATATCAGCATTTGACGATTGAAAGCATCGAGTGTGTACTTACTTCTGAGTGAGGATGTGAGGTGGAGGGCAGATATCCGGCAAATTTTCTGGAGCACACTTGAGATGGGGAGGGGATTCTTCCCTCCGATTGTTGAGTCTGTGGCGGATGCCGCTCAAGGTGTCGTCGACATTTGGTGCGCCACGACGCGAGTAGAGGGGAATAATGATGTCGTTGATGATGACGGCCAACTTGCAAGAGTTCTCAAAGCAAGACACGAGATGCGACTTCATGGGGGGATATTCTGTAATGGGCAGTCTGCTGAGGTTCATGGCGCCGCCACAATATGGCGACCATTCCTCATACTCGGCAGAGTCATCCACTGTAGCATGTCAGTATTTCCTCTTCTTCTGCCAGCTTAAGAAGGAGATTGTATATGCATACATAGTTCTGGAGGTTGATCGAACGGGAGATCCTGGAGCACAGGCATCCGCCCCAGGTACGGGCTAATGGCTTTGCCCCGGAAGTAGCAGCTCCAGAACAGCCGCCTCCGGATCTCAATGTCCTCGGCACTGAGATCCCCGAAACTAGCAATCTTGCCGGCGCTGTGATGCAGCTTTGAGGTCGCTCACCATTCGAAACGCCATGCCGCTGTAGAACCACGCTTGCGATATTGAACCATACGCCAGATCCCGGGCGCTGAGCTGGAGGAGGGCTTGGACGGTGGGTATGGGGCTCTGCTGGTGAATCTCGTTGCCCAGGAGGAGTCTCGCTCGCGATATGAGGACTTCGGATAGCTTGCCTTCGTCGAATCGCGCGGCGTGCGCGCAAAGAACGGTGAGGAGGAAGGGGGAGTAATACGGTCCACCTATGGCCATGTCTCCTGCTAGTAGTCAGCCTCGAGATGCTCGATGGCAGTTCACAACGGACGTGCTTACGCATGAAAGCGGGTCGATACACCCACATAAACATCGGGGCAATCGAAGTCCAGTGAATTGGTACCAGCCTCGAGATGCTGTGCTGTGGAATGGAGCTCTGCAGCGTGGCATTGGCGAGAGCGAAGTCTTCCCACGCCCTTGACTCGAGAGCACTTGAAGTCAATAGCGAGCGGACATCGGACTTGGATGGCTGCATGTCATAGGCAGGGGAGCTGGTGGACTGCTGCTCCAGAGCTGGAGGCGCGTGAACGGCAGAGGTAGGTTCGTAGAAGCAGAGCTAGAGCAGAGTGTTAATCGCGGCAGCTCAGCGCCAGTGAGTGTACGTATCGGAGGGCGGAGCATGCCTTGCCATTCTCATCTAGACTCAGATCGGAGAGCAACTTGCCCTCTGGAGAGGATACAGACGACGGCGAGGAGCCAGTTTCAAGGCTGTTGTCAACGACGGCAGCGCCCCGTGGGGACGAGACCTCAGCAAGAGACGCCGACGGAAATCCCATCGTCGAAGTCTGTCAGCCGGTCCTCTCGCTTTCCAAGGCCTTCCGCAGCTCGGCGTTGGCGAGTTCCGCATCCTGCAGGCGCTGGGCCATGGCCACGATCTGGGACATGGGAGGCGCTTTCTCATAGCGACAATCGTCCTTGTAAACCTCGCAGTTCTTGCAACGGGGCTGCGTTCTATCGCAGCGAGTCTGGAGGCAAAGATGAGAGGTCGTTCCAAGCTTTTATCGCTTACTGGAACTCGTTGTAGTGTTCATATACTTTTCTCAGCCGACAGTTTGCACAGGTCAGTCCCCGGGCGGCGCGGGTGCCTCCATCACCGCGATGTCGCCGCGATGTTTGTCCTGCCAACCTATCCATGTCTCAATCTCGACCATGAAATGTCACTTGGATAACGGCTGATGCCTTTGGCAGGACACGATTGCATTTGAAGGTAGCGGATGAAGGAAAGAAATGACGACAAGTTCAAAGATGGTCAGCATCGTCGTTTAGGGACATGCGCCGATCTCGCTGTACGAGCTCGGCGTCCGGGACTTGTCAGGAGCTGTAGGCCGCCTTAGTGGGTAGGCATCAGGTTCCTGGCCGCTCAGCTCACCACTATTAATCCCAACCCGTTGCTCAAAGCTGACAGGCTTCCCCACTGTTGCATGGATGTTGCAGGGGGGGAATCAGGGCATCACCAGCTTCCACGCTCGACAAGTCAAAGGCACTGTCATCTGACTTTCTACACTATGTGTTCTTACAAGTAGTTTTGTATTTATTAAGCTGGATGCTCCGTTAATTGGACTGGAGCCAGTTGTCTCTACTTCTTTGGCTGCAGGCGGGCCTCCACGCCCGACTTCTGAGCCAGCTCATGCAACGAGTCAATCTCCCCTTGCGACAATGGTATCCCCCCCTCTCTCCTGGCCTCCGCCTCCACCTCCAACTCTCCACTCACGTATATTCGGTCGCAACCTTTTGCTCGGCGAACGCCCTTCACCTTACGCAGCAGTACATCCATGCGTTGCCTGAATTCCTCTGCATCTCCGTCGAGAAATACCTCCGGTCGGAATACGAGGAACCGGTGTCCCACATTTTGCGCCTCGTCCATGTTCTTATACTGACGCCTCCAGCATACGCCGAGCCGCTCATCACGCCGGCAAACATGTCCATCATCATAGATCATAGCAAGGCCGCTGCCTTTGGGCCCGCCGACGGGGAGGACAACTCCCCCATCCAGACAGAGCCTTGACGGGGTCCGTAGTGGGCTTACCATCACAGTCTAAGGCGTAACCTTCCGGTATGGCCTCGCCCCTGCGAGCTGCTTTGCGCATCTTGCCCCATGCAGCCACACATGGCGACATGTCCAGGATGAAGTCCCCCTCTGATCCGCCAGGAACGCCAACCGCAAACGGGCTCGTTCCCAGCAATGCCTCTGCGCCTCCCCAGGGCGGCATCGCTCGGCTTGCGTTGGTGAATGCGAAGCTCGCATAACCTTGCTTCACGGCGCGCAGGACATACGTTGCGCCCATGCCAAAGTGGTTGCTGTGCTCGACGGAAACCATGCCAATGCCATACGTGCTGGCCATATCTATGCAGCAGTCGATGGCAAGGCTGCCCGCGACAAAGCCGAATGTGTTTTTCGCATCCAGAGATGCCATGACGGGTGTCTTTGAGACGAATGAGAGCTCTGGAGCTGGAGCGACGACTCCAGCCCCAATCCCACACATGATGCTGACTTGTTACGCAACAGGGATGGGACAACCCCGAAGGCGGTGCATTTTTTCAGAGGCAACGTCGAAGTGCCGACGAATGCAATGAACGGATGGCTGTACACTTCTATAAACTGGTGAAAGACATCGGGCAAGGGCTTCACCGATCCACCAATGCGTTTGCGATCCAGCAGGTCTCCACACGCCCGCTCGTCATCCTCGGCATGTGCATGGCTCCAGGTGGCTTTGTCGCAACGGCGTTGAGCAGAAACCCAGGGTCTCGCGCCTTGGCTTTCAGCTTACCTATCTCCTGCGGAGGGCAAAAGGTCCGTCTGCCGAAGGATTAAGCCTCACTGGGTGTCAGCCACACATTTTGGGTGTACACTTTCGACAGCCATCCGCTGAGCTGTCCAGCCAACGACAGCCACCCTGGAGGAAAGCCACTGGAGTACAGCCAAGTTTTGTGATGGTACATCGAGGAGAGCCCTTTGTGCCAGCCGATGAGGCCAAGGCAAAGACCTGGGCCATCCTTTGGGTGACGGCGCTGCAGCGCTCCAGGATGAAGCTAACAATATATTCACATATCGTCGTAATGAAGGCATGGCAGCAGTTTGCAAATAAAGCTCTCCAGATCAGACTATAGAATCGAGCGAGTGAGGCGCACTAAGCAAAGCCGGGCTGTTTTTTCCAATTTCCTAAAGCAGATCCCCTAAACATAACTTCTTGTCATTGTCCGTCCACGTTAGCTACACTGCCGCCCGTCCGGCCATCGTCTATCTCGCGATTAGTATCTACTGTTGTACTCTGATTAACAGAATTGGTGTCTTCAGAGCGCCCCGATGGGCCCAGAATGTCMCCCATGTCAACGTGCGTGGTGATGCGAGGATCWTCTAGGTCGACAGAATCGTCTTGCAATAAGCCAGGTGGCGACCCAGGATTGTCTGATGAATCGTGTCAACCAAGAGGGAGCGACTGTACCTCGTGGTGCAGTGCTACTTACCGAGCATATAGAGACCCATCTCCTAATATGATTCCAGTCTTCCGTTCCGCTATAGAGAGCATGGAACACCGTCGCTTGGTCCTGCAGGTCCTGCAAGTCCTCGACAGTGGTCGCGGAGGACTTGCAGTGTTCCTTCATGTTATAGTCCTCTGTTGATGTTGACGATGCCTCGACAGGCGCCGTAGTATGCGATGCAACACGGGCCAAGCTGCGGGCTAACCTTTGGGGATCCAAGTCCAACAGCTGGTCCGAGACGAGGACATTATCGCCTTGCGAATTGCCTGGCGCAGATTCCCGGACACGGACGGACTCTGCTACAGTGTATCGCAAAGACTCCTGTTGGGCTTCGGGATCGCAGGGTGCGTCTGCGATGAGAGATGTACCGCCATTAGCGTCAATGGTGAGCCAGCGGCCGTGGGTATCCCCATCAGCGGGCTGCGGTCCGCTATATGCCAAGGGAACTTGAAATAGTTGCGAATCAGAGGTATCCGTCGGAGGGTTGGCAGACGTGTTCGAAGCAGCCCTTGCCTCAATGTAGGCAGTCCTGTCCTGACCGCGAGCCGGTTGTGGGACAGGTGCAGGGGCAACTTCGATCGCATTCCATATCGCTCTGAATTCACGTTGGGCTTCTGGTCGTAAGGAGGAACCTGATAGAATTCATCATACGACTCCTCCGGAATAACAGATGTGTTGAAGTACGGTTCCTAGCTCTGTCCAGGGGTGACGTTGCCGGGCTCGTTGCTCATATTAGAACGGCGTCTGTCCATCCGTTCATCGCCAAGGTTAAGAATTTCCACCCTGTCTACCAGCCTAATAGGAACCGAATTATTTCTAGAGGCTGGTTTATGAGTCTTGCTAAGGGCTATTGCGTCCACCTCAAGGGGGTAACTCGACCGACCGCCCGATGGCGGAAGGGGAGGACCTCTAGTGTCATTAGCGGAGTTCACGACGCCAGTATCGAGCGTGCCTCCAGTCGGAGAATGGGTAACACTAGCTCTAAGAGGAGGGGCAAGAGATTTCTCGGATAGTTCAAAGATACGCGAATAGCCGTGCAGATCATGCAATGATGATCTCATTCGAGGCTGAAGCGTAGACTTCTAAGGAGTAGAGGGAGACGTATAGTAGGCCGCCCGCCTAGAGTCCATGGCAGAATCGCTCCGCGTAGTGCTTGTAGGCATTGCACCGGTGACAACATCCGTAGGGAATCCTAGCCAGGCCAACTCGTTCTGGTAAAGGCGCTTCAGCAAAGTCAGAGCATCTAACCCTTTAGGGTTCTCAGAAGGTCTAAGATCTGGCTCGTCGCGAACATGGGGATTTCGAACCCCAGCCGCCAACCCATCTAGATTAGAAGAGTTGCTAGGGTCTTGCCCCATGGTCCTATGAATCGCCTCGCTCATATCGAGAGGAGCGGGAGGGCCATGTGACTGAGAGTAACCCTTAGGAGGCGGCGGAGGTGGATGATGATGAGTTCTGCTTCCTATTTAGCATGTGTCTAACTTGATGGATCGAATCGGAGAGTTTGCGGTATAGCATCTCCTCGGTATTCAAGCCAGAGCACGAGGGCTATAACTTACACCATGGCTGAAAGGTTGCTGGTTTGCTCCCTTCGCTTGGGATGGCGTTGTTTTCTTTTGCCTTTGCCCTTGCTCGAGCGTGGCACACCGTTGCCTGAAGAGTCCGTATCAGAGGAGACGGGTGTTGTAGCGCGACTTTCAGGAAGAGTTTGCTTCTGGTGTGAGAAGGGCGGAGGCATGTTGGTGAAGTCCATCGTAAATGCAACTTGAGCGTCAAGGGGCAGGCTGAGACAAGTAACAAGAAGTGTATTGGGAAGTTACTTGACAGTATGAGGCTTCGTCAAAGGCCGGAGAGATTGGTGTTAAGGCAAGAGAAACAGTTGAGCTTGCTCTGGAGGATTCGTGCTTCATATAGACGTCCAGTCCATCCTTCCGAGAGGACGGGATGTTTATTCCCCCATGGATGAGAGAACGGCCGTCACACCGTCACAACACTAATTGATCAATCAGGTATACCAGCATCTCTGAACCAACACAATGAATCCGCATTCAGCTTCCGATATGCGGGGGCGAAGCTGTTGCGGAAAGCCACATGAATGGTGATTTTGATTCATGGCTATCCAGGGTCGGCCTCGGGCTATGCCTCAGGGACGAGATACGACATTGGCACCTCCTCTCATAGAGAGAGCAATCCCACAACCCAACAAGAGCCACATCGTTGTTCATGCAAGCCACATTTAGGGACCGTGACTGATCCTTTCGCCGCTGGATCACCCTAGATCACACACGTCGTTTTCTCCCTGACGGAGAGGGAACGGCAAGCATGATCCGTTCAAGTTGATCGATTGAGGTCAGATCGACATACACAAACCAATGTGACGACATGGTTCAGCACATCGGACTCGAAAGCGGATCGGAAATGCATTCGAGATGTGTCGTGCCTGTAACTACTAGACGCGCGACTTGTCATTAGAGACAACACAACTAGCCACTGATTGGAACCGGCAGACAAGCTCACTTCACAAACTCACTCTGAAAAGTCACTCGACAAAATCGCCTACAGGTGGGGCAAAGTCTCTTCACAAAATCACTTTTGTGCAAGCCTGTTGCCCGATCAACTAGGCTTGTGGCGTGCGGGGTTGGTCCATCTTCTCGGCCCACCTCGTTCCTCGCTATCTTCATCCTTCTTCCTCATCACAGGCTGCATTTGATGACAGCTCCAGCCTGTGACGAGAGAAGAAACGAGGTATAAGATTAGTTGTAACACGAACTCTCCTTTGTATGGCTATTCTATCAGCTAAAGCGGTGGAAGCGAGATGAAGAGAGTCCCTAGGACCGCGTTGGACAAACGGATGCCCAATCTTAGCTTGGTTACGTGTCACGTGTCTTCCCCACCCTCCTTCATTGACGTATGTCCCTCGAAGCCCGAATCCTGCGGAGTCATTTTCAGGCTCGACACAAACATCATGCCATGCTTTACCATGCCATCTTTCAAACTCACGGCAATACGCATCTATCTCGACTTCCGCAGTTCTGCTTGTGAGTGACGAAGCTGAGGGACCTCCTTTGTCTCCCCAGATGGATGCTGATGGAAAGTCCACAGCCAGCCACCGGTGATTCAAGCCGCTACCCGTTGCCATTAAATTACCTGCCGATGGTGAGATACTTGACATGATACCAAGCCCAAGCTAATGGCTTCATAGGACTTTGACCCCGAGCCCCTCGATGAAAATATAGACTTCAGTGGTTCCAAATCAACACCAGATCGAGCCTATGGGAATGGCGGTATGGTGTATTGGAAGGACTGTCCTTCCGTTACGTTGGCCAAGAACGGTCAAGTTGCGGGCCGGCAGATTGATAGAACAAGTGGGAAAGGCAGACTGGCTAAGGGCTTAGTACTCTTTTTCATCGGCGAAGGAGGTCAGTGGAAGCAGGACTGACTGCGCGTTAAAACAGTTGCCAGTACCTGCTTTGCGTCTTAGTTCAAGCGTATAATGCCTCCTTAACACGAATCCCTTCCTCCAAGCCCAAGTTTAAGTTGAGTACTCCGTCCTCGTGGGCATTGCTGCTGATGATGATGGTGATGCATCACACATCCTTTATCTACCCATATCTTTACGATACGAAGACATTACAACTACTAACCGGATGTCCCGGAAAGCCCTGAAATAGGGCATTCTAGGATACATATGGTTATTATACGGAAGTCACTCCCTACTATTCAATTATCTATAAAAGGAGGGCTTCCCCCCTGAGTCGGTGTAACGGGCTGAGCCCGTGGGAGTCTCGGCTTACACTCTCGACTATGGAGTCACGTGGGGTGGCACGTGCGCCCGGCGCCACGGCCGCGCCCGGCACCCCTGCCGTGTTATTGCCCCTTTGCGTATAGGCACGTCTTGGCGATGGCTTGCTAGGAT
>LFRF01000008.1:565925-597232 GCA_001189435.1 Tolypocladium ophioglossoides CBS 100239 | reverse complement strand
AATATCCCGACTTTACCTATTTATAACTGAGATTATACGGAATACTTATATATCTCAGAAATCCACCTTCCTAATTATCCACTGCCAACGCTTATATTCTAGCTTTACCACAACTATCCTTAGTACCTTAACAAAAGAAGTTAAAGATGCATACGAAAAGGCGGTCAAAGGCAGCGCATTTGGTGGTGGCTGTGCGGCGACGGCGGGGCTTACATAATAATCCCCACAATGGTTATATGCTGACGAAGCACTTCGCCACTTCTAGACCCGGGTTCCAGAGGACTCACCAACAGGCTCCATAGTGTTGTTTCCGAATTTTCCCCGGTGACAACGACCACTTCAACTACGCAAATCGACTCGAGATGTGCGTCGCCATTGACTCTATCAGCCCCGAAAGCGTTCTCGGCATTGTCAACTCTCTCAACCTGGATGGCCCTCTCGCCTCATTCTGTTTCGGCACGGATCAGACGCCGCTTTCTGGAAAGCAGTGCTGGGTATATGCTGTCGAGTTTCCGAATGGCAACATCTGGGCAGTTCGAATTCCGGTACACACAAGACATCTCCCACCAGAGGCAATCACCTGTGCCATCGAAGAGGAGGCCACAATTCTGAAACGCCTCGAGCAAAGTGGCTTTGCATGGTCACCGAAGCTAGTAGCATATTGCTCTGGATTCGATAATCCTATCGCATTTCCATACATCATCTCCACCTGGATACGTGGAACGCCATTGCAATGGACTGAAATCACCCCTACTTGTCGAAAGACCCGGGACAAACTTCTCAGTCAGATGGGCCGAATACTTGTTCAGCTAGCCGAATGCTCCGAACAGCCTGGCCTGGGCACAGATTCCGCCGCATATCTCACTGATATTGTCGACCGCAAAATCATTCGTGTTCTGGACAGCGGGCTACCTGAAATCAGCGTGCAGAGCTGCTTACTCCAGCGAGCTTTAGTTCGCATGACTTTTCATGGTACCGCGGAACCGACACTGATCTCTCACGAAGATCTCGATCCATCCAAAATTGTTGTTGACGACGAATACAATGTGAAAGGGTACGTCTTTACCTAGTTTCGGCCGTCAGGACGTCGAGCCTAAAGACATTGACTAGGGTCATTGATTGGGGCTTTGCTCGAACTCTCCCACGCCAACTTGCTATCGGACTTCCTCGATTTCTGGGCATTGAGCCATCACGCCTTGACGAGTCCCCACCGCCTGATATTGCGAAATTTTCTGCTGCCTTTCTGCAACCATCGCCGACGCTGAGGCTAGACCGGCAGTGTATCATCTCCCATATATCATCGATGGTCCGCGCAGAAGGTGACCAGGTCAACTCCGTCCCTTATGGGAACTTTGTTTTGTCTGCCTTGTCAGATGATAAGATAGATTGGCAGCGACTTTTGTTTGAGTCTGTCTCTAGCAGAGGCTTGCACCGCTGGATGGCCGACCGGCTCTGGCTTCTCCCTAGCATGAACAGTGCAGCAGTGGAACTGAATTCTTCTGCGTTGTCAGTGATCGTAGCTGACGAGTTGGGGCTATTTTTGACAAAGATAAAAGAGATGGATATTGAAGGACATATGGCACGTTTGTGTCGAGCCCTTAAGAGTGTAGCTTGAGGCTCTCTTAGTTACGGGCACAGAGTGGAATTAGTTACGTTAATGAATTCATTGAAGCCAAGTTTTAGTCAGCTTGTAGACAGAAAGGCGGCTCTCTTAGCCTGATCTTGTTGCCAGAGCTTAACTCAGGTAACATCCCGATGACCACCATGCTTACCCGAGTGGCTTCCACCAGCATACGAGCAAGGGCAGATGCATTTGAAATTGACTAGCGGCGGAGAAAAGAACCAAGCCGCATTCGATGTTCGATCATCCCAGTCCCTGGGGTACTACGATCTCAAGTTAGTAATCAACTTCAAGCCCACAAATGCGTGAGTGTCGTACATCCTCTGGTGCCAGGTTGATGTTGGAACGCCCTTGTGTGATCTCGATGCGTCCTCTGAAGTCGTCGCCTGGATATCGACAGAGTCCGAATAATCCTTTGGCATTGTGTTGAGAAAGAATTTCGGCGAATTCCGCTAGGAAGGCTTGCTGGCTTGGGCTGCTAGGGTCGAGCGCTGGCCCATCCTCAATGAGAGAGTGGTAGAACTCGTATGGATGGACCGTGCCAGTAGCTGAAAGCAACCAATTGGATGCCTTAATGTTCGCAGCTAATTTGTTCACCACCCAGGGAACCGAGGTACCACGATACTCAACGAGCCTTTCGTTTGGGTCAAGTTCGAAATGACGATGTAGGAGCGCAAGCCCAAATGTTCGATCCATATTGTGGTGAACGAAGAGATCTTTGAAAGTGGTTGACACCAGATGGTCGCCATTCATGGCGGTGAATCTGGCGGCGGCTTGCCCAATCAGGGGCAGCTGGTTGAAGAGACAGGGGTTGTACGTAATCTCCATTTCTTTGTCACAGGGATGTTTTAAATCTTCATAGCAAAAACCATGGAAATGAAGAGCAGGCAGGTCGCTTATTTTAACTACGGAGTACACTGACCGTCCTTAGTCGAGGTCGAAGACAACAGAAGCCGCAGACAGGAAGCAGTCAGGTAGAGGTTGGTGAGCTGACCAGTGGCAAGCGGGAGGGTGTGGAGCATGAGCTTGTGCTCAACGGTTAATGCGTAAGACTTGAGCATTGCCGCGAGGTCTTGGGCGGATTCACAGGGTTGAGCATGATCTCAGGGGTTGAGAATGATCTCAGGGGGGTTGAGCATAGTCGCAGGAGGTTGAGCATAGTCGCAGGGGGCTGAGCATGATCGCGGGGGCTGAGCATGGTCGCAGGGGAACATGTCCTATGTGGTCCCGAACGCTGGAAAATGCCAGTATGGAATCCAGATATCCTGCTAACGCAAACAAGAAGGAGATCCCATGGCGAGATAACGACCACGAAGACAACGGTGCTTGACTCAGTCTTCCATACTACTTTATTGGTTGAGCTACCCTATCCATACGGCTGCCGTCTTTCGCTGCCCCGGTATTACCACTCACCCTTTCCGTCACAGAGGCCGCAGTCATAGATGCCCTGCTTCCCACTTCCACCACAAACAGAACAAGGCTGCATTTGCGCCTAGAGAGAGGACCTTCCTACTAAGTTCATCAGCAAGGGTTAACTTAGTAATGTAGGATAGGATTACTGCGTGTCCAAAAATTATAATCGCCGTTGAAGATAATTGATTATGGAATTTTCGGGGAGAAGCCGACAATGGGATCGGTTGGTGACGTAGGTGCGGTTTGAGGCTGTTCCCGAGAAAAATTGGTGCACGGCCTGCTTTTATGTAGGGCAGAAAGCTGGCGTGGTGGACATCTGACTGAGCCCAAAGCCAGCAGCTTCCCCAGCCCAATCCTTCAGCCAATGGGGTTGCCGGTTGCTTTGTGCTAGCCACCCTGCCCAAAAACCGCTTGTGCTCCAACTCGACCCATCCACATCAACAAAGATGTCTAGGAGTTCGGATAGGCAGTTGCGCTGCCAGTCTTGCCGCATTGTTTATAAATATGTGGAGAATATTCAGGTCAGTTCCTTGGAATACCCTTCAGTTACTGCACTAACTGCTTTCCCTAGTCCCTCCTGCTGAGCCTGACGGTCGAACTGCGGCGTGCCTCAGCCCAATCAGGCTCCAATCCTTTAGAGGACGATAGCGAACCCGATGACGACGATGACGACGGTAACGATGTCGGCGGCAACTATGGTAGTAGCGATAACGCTCGCGACAAGGACGACTGTAGCGATTCCCATGATATCAGCAACAGTTCAGAATCTATTACAATTGTTTGCCCGCATCCAGACTGCAAAGACAACCCACCCTACGCAAAGACTTCCAATTTACAGCGACATTTTGCCAACCGTATGTCCGTTCCTAACCGAATCCTATCATCTATCAAATCGCGAAGTAACGAGTGCTTGCGTTCACAGATGTCGAATGCGACGATAAATGCCAGTTCTGCGGCTACCCAAGTACACGAGTCCGGAGCTATGTGACCCATTTCGAGAAATGCAAGGTTCGAAAAGAGTAACGCCACAGAGACAAACGGAAAGAGAGGGCTGCAATAAAGTGGAAGAGAATGTTATGCAGAATCGCCGCCAATGAGCTAGACTCGATGTCGAAGGCAGCCGACGCAGATATCGCGAAAGATCGTAGCCCAAAATGTCGCGGAAGAAAGCGGAAAATCGATACCGTAACATCGGAACCACGGTTTCCAAGACGGCGCACGGCCACCGTGGGGGAAGTCGACTCCCGTGCAAGCGTTGGGCTTGGATACGGGCTTCTCAACGATGCGGCGATGGCAGCAGGTATGCAACGCCGTTCCCGTCGTTCGGATTCATCCTAATGGGGCCTGAAGACCAGAGCTATTCTTTCACAGAAACTCCAACGTTAAGCAGGAACGACCATTTGCCTGTGGAGAATAGCAACTTCCCAAGCGATTTGACGGCTAACGACGACCTCTTCAGCCAATTTCCAGAATTTCCTCCAAGAGCACCTATATTTTCGTCGTCTTTCACATTGGACTAGAAGCAACCTTTTCGGGCGGGGCACCAAGGCGTGGCCGCCACGGGTGAACAAGCCCTCCTTTACCCTCCGGAAGTGATGGATCAGCTCGTCGACGCAAGCGGAGCAGGATGTGATTTTGACACAGGTGAAGGTCACACTGGTGGTGTGGGATTGACTTTGTATTGAGCTAGCCTTATAGTTGGCCTAGCAGCAGCAAGCATCTCTACACAGGTCTTACAGTACTATCAATAGCAGCCCCAGCATGGGTGCGATCCACGTTAACGAACTCAACGTTCATTCCGATTCTTACACTCTCCATCTCCTTAACCTTGCGCATTAGTGCTCTAGTTCTGGGAAGCCTCATTTTATTCCAGAATTGGAGCTCCTCCTCTATTGCAAACCCAGCCGCGATCGTGACACCCTGTAGGATTTCGAAGCCGAGTCTGCCATCAATGATTGCTCTATGGCGAATCAGCATGATTTCAGAATCCAAGCATAAGCCGACATACAAACCACCATTCTTCATCTCGACGGGCTCGATTTCAGGTCTTCCAAGGCATTCGTGTGGGACCTCCAGTAGGCCAATCGTTGACCGTTTGGCTTTCAGTGAATATAGACGCGAGCGCTTGTATAAGACTACCCGGGAGTTGCTGGATAGTAGCAGAGCCACCAAGACGTTCACTTGTTCTGATATTTCGCTCCGGTTTAGGAAGGAGAAGACGCGACTGGGTCGGGGACCGTATACTTTCAGTAAGCCCAAGGATGATCGATCGAAGACTGACTCAATTGTATCTCGTACACGCTGTGACCTTTATTAGATACCCGATTGTAGAACGCCGAACTCCTACTTACCGCATCATCGAGAGTGCTCTGTCGGCAGAAGTCGAGGCCTTCTTCCGTCTGGAATGGAAACCCCTGCCTATCAAATTCGTCGACCCTTTTGCCAACAGAAGGATCTTCAATAAGGTAGACGCCATCTGTCGAGATAGACGAGTTTGGATTTTCGAGAACCATGTTGACGTGCTGGTCGCGGGACCGGCATTATTGCGGTGATCGAGGGATCCATTCTCATGATCAAAAGACGAATTCGACCGGATAATATCCGATCCGAAAATGCGGTTTCTTCATAAATATCCCCAATTACATAAGCAAGGTGCGGTCTTCTCCAGGAATGCATGTAAGCAACTCAATCGAGTTAGGCCATATACCAGCGAAAATGCTCAAGGCGAGCCCTAGCGCTCAGGTTGAGCCTCATCGAGAGACACAAAGAGGAGGTGCTCATTTAGTAAAACTTATGTTGGTACGACGATGTTGCTCCTCGTTAGAAATATGACATGAGTTAGCCACTGCCAGTGTCGACTCGACGCATATGCAAGTCAATGCGCGTCTGGCCAGGTTAGCCTGTAGGAGACATGGTCGACGCATCTGGAATACTGACCTCTTTCCCTAGCAATATGTTATTAATTAGCCAAGCCCGCGTCCCGGACAGTCTTCCGGAGTTGATCGTGCGTGGGGGAATGGTATGCCTTCGTCACCATTAGCGGATGTGCCAACACAATCGTCCCATCCCTGACAAGGCAAGCCGTGCATGTAAGTGTGGACAATGGGTTGGTCGTCGTGACTACCACTGGATGGAACCGAGGTGATCGTCCTAGTCCACCTCAAACAGTTGCTACGGATCGACGGAGTTGGAACGAAGTTTCAGCTAACATGCATACGGTCCGACCTAAGCAAGCTAGCTATAGTAATATGCAAGTCACAGACTTGATCCTTGTTTGATCTGCAGGGCTGTCCTGCTCGCCCATCTAGTCGTGGCCTTAGAGCTACATGAGGAATCTCAGGGTTCTCCATGTTAGTTCCGATGTGCTGCAGGATGGGTTGCTCGCACACTGACAGACTTTAATTGGTCAATGGCAGCGAACAGACGTGGCAGGACGATGGCGTGGCCCTGATACGGTACTCACGGACTGTGCCATGGTATTCTCCCCGACTTGACTGGTATAGGAACGACCTAAACTTCCTGAGCTAGATTTTCAACCGTCCAACTTAGGATGCAACAAGAAGTAGCGCAGCTTGGCTTGATTCTTCAACTTATCATATCACTTCACAGCTATTTATAATCACACCGAATTCCGTGCGTCAACATATCTATCTGCAGGGTCTTTTCTCGAAGCGCCTTTGCCTCTGCCAGTCAATCTTCATCTACGAGTACTTCCGTGAGAGAAACCATACAATCCGAATTAAGTCTATATGGCTAACAACTTGCCCTAGGCACAAGTCAGTCGACACCGGCCGTACACCTTATTCTCTTTACGATGTCCTAGCAGGAAAAAGCCATCGGGGCCGTCCCAATGATTTGGAAGCATCAAAGGATCCTCTTCACAAACCTTCACCAACCGATCCTACAGTGGTGGCAATCATCCTGCGAGTGGTTCTCAGACCGATTTTCATAGACGGAATTTGTACTTATCGACATCAATTCGGGGGACACTAAAAAGAATTCCTGAGCGACTGCCCAAGTTCGTCGCTTTTCGGGCTTGAATATTTAATTGTCAATCCCTCTCGATGCTGGGAAAAGGACGAAAGTTGCAGTCTCCTGTTTTCGTGGCGATTTCAGCTCATCAACAGAACCAGCTCTAGTCTCTCATTTCATTTCTTTGCTATTGTACACGAGTAAGAAAGTCATTAGTCTCGACTATGTGTATCTATCCTTTGACGTGGAAGCCCCAAGACGGCTGTGACAGGTGAGTTTGTAGTTCCGCTCTCCGTTTGCCTTGTCAACGTCATCACCACACCAAAACCCGATCGGGGATGCCACCATTCCCTTGGGTACGACAGCGTGTTCCAGACTACAAAAAGGTTGTGCGAAGTGGGGACCTTAAAAGCTTGAACAGCTTCGTGGCACATCGCTTCAATGACGTTTCATCAGCAGCTCAGCAAGTTCTAATCCTAATGTAGGTAAGTAGTAAGATATTAAGATAAATGCATATTGTAGTTTAGCAAGGCTGTATGCCGATACTCAAATAACGCTGATGCGAGATCTAATTAATTTTGGATATAGATTACCCTCTTCTATCAAATTCCCCATGTTAGCTGTTTGCGATTCTTAGTCGACTCTAGCAGTCTCGATGAGGGTGGTGGGAGCCGACTCAATCCAGCGCTCCGTTTGTGCGCCTTGACACAGCATGTTCAAAAAACATGTGCTCCAATCTCGGGCTCCATTCAGTGCGTAGTGGACGTAGCTCGGCCGATAAGGTTTGGCGCATAACTCAGCTCCTTGTCAGGAAGATGGGGCGTTAAACCTTCCAGTTTCGGAGTCTCCCTTCTTGCCGGGATTCCCGCCGATGGACCATCTCATAAGGTTAAAGCCATGGGAGGCAAAATGAACAGCCCAGATCTGCGGGCAGGATTATGTTTATAAGTAGGTTGTCCGACCTGAGCCACTCTACCTGAATCCCATCTTCTCCAGCACTGCCTTCGAACATTCGCAAGGTCTGCAGGTTCACAACTACTCTTATCATTATTACTACATTTCTTTTTGGCCCTCGCAGGCCTCATTACGGTTGCGCAAAATGCAGACCAAGGCGGCCTTCCTGCTACTCCTGTCGGCGTGCCTGATCGCACCGGGCACAACAAAGAACTGTGACACAACCCAAATCAGCCACATGAACGTGGGCTCATGCTCGTGTGCCGGGCAACTCTCTGGGTGCTCCTCGAACTGTGGTGTCTGCGGCATCACTTCGATCCCGAAAGCAGTACGCAATTGCGCGCCGGGTGGATGCATGGATAACCAAGACGACTGCATGGGGTGTGGCATCTGGTTCCACTCTCTCTGCAATTGCGTCCAGCACCCGCAAACATGCACCAACAGCGGGACCATAAAGCTCAACGGTCCCCCAGTGTGGGTACTGCTGGAGACCGACAACCTCATTACCACGACGGAACTCCTCCCTGGTATTCTGCAGATGGGGACCAGCCATGACGAAGGCTGGATCTTTGCCCAAGAAAATTACAAGCCAGGGTACCAGGCCGTCTGGCTGAACTCGGTACGGTCGAGAGATATGGAACAAGTCCACATCCACACGTGTGACCGCAATTCACACACGACCAACGTGCTCTCGGACGAGAAGGTCATTAGCTCCACTAGCCTCGTCCAGCTAAAGGGTGACCCGGAGTTATACTGCCTGGGGGTAAATAATGATGTCACGATAAGGGGCTTTTCAACCGCCTTAGCCGCCTTTTTGGCTAAGCCACCGGTATGCAAAGAGCTGGTTGGCGCGGGCATCTTGCACGATCATAAGGGTCGAACTTGGGCATGCGCCTCGACGACTCAAGCCGGTCCCAAGGGCAAGTTCTGTTGATGCTATGTATGGCGCAACAAAGGTTTCGGACAGTCGGTATGTATGTATGGAACTACTCGAATGGATTGTATTTGGCAGGTTGTACTTCGTATGCTGCTTCAGTATGTTATGACATGGCGGACTTGAAACAAAAGCTATTCAAGCTAAGCCTCGCTCTTTTCTATATGAAACCTTGCACCATATTCCCATTGAGCTACCATACCGTCGGGGGAGGGAATGCTCCACGGACCTGATCAGGGCCCGTGCAGACGACGAAGGGGGAGTGGACTTTAGTAGTAACTTTAGATCCAACACTCGTCTCAATGCCCTTTAGTCGCTATCGGTGACCAGCGCGTGTAGGTCTTCGCAGCAGGCACTTGCCATTGTGGCATGCTGGGTGTCGAAGCTTCGAGATGGGGTTTTAGATAGTCTATGCCTTTCTTGAGCCCAGCCGTGGCAGTTTGACCGGGATAAGAAGGAGCAAAGACACGGCTGCGATAAAAGTGCAACAGGCAAACATCAATCGCAGCGCTGATTCATAACTCCGTATCGCCTGCTCCTGGTACGGAGGCTCTAGCAAGGACACGGCTTTGACCGACGCCCTGACCTGCCGAATCACCTCGTCTCTGTGATCTCCATGAACAAAGACATTGAGATAACGTACTAGGGCATTCTGGACGATGAGACTGCTTGCCGCGATACCCAATACCATGCCCAGGTTTCGCCAGAGGAGCAAAGTGCCCGTGACCACGGCCTGCTCGCCTTGTTCTGAAGCGGCCAGGATAGCGACGAATGTACCCGGGAACTGGAAACCCTGTCCTATAGCCGAGGGAACAAGAACAAGAAGAGATAGTATCGGAGGAAGATCATGCTGTAAGAGGCAGAGGGGAAGAATGCCAAAGAGGTAGCAGACAGCGCCGGAGATGAGCGGCCACTTCAGCCGGCGCGTCCACGTAATCGCGAAGCCGGTTATCGTGGACGTAACTGAACTCAAGACGGATGGGAAGATTAGCCGCAACCCAGACGATGACGGGCTTGACAAGAGGACAGCTTGAAAGTACAAGGGCCTTGGACTTGAGCGTCAGCACGGATCAATTTTGACAGCTCACCATTGACGCAAACGGCCGAAGCGGGCGGCGACTTACATGTTGAAGAGTATGGAGTGAGTTAGCATCGTAGCGATAAAGTTGGAGAATAGGAGATTGGCTCGCGGCCGATTCCAGATCAGGTTGAGTGGCATAACCGGATTGGCGACGCGAGACTCGACCCACAAGAACACTGGGATGCAGGCGGCAAAGACGGCAAGGGAAGAGATGACAATGGGATGGGTCCCTGGAGAGGATATAAGATATGTAGCCTGCAATAATGTGTATGTTGGGATAGTGTCTTACATGGTACGATGTTTCCACCCAAGGTCTGTCACGAAGGCTTGTCAGCATTGCTCCTTAGCTTCTCAGGGTACTGTTCTCAACTCACCAGTCCGAGGATAAGAGCAGTGGTCGATGTGACCAGCAGCACGGAGCCCTTGCCGTCGAATTCTTTGATGGCCACCCAGATTCCCTTGCTGCTCCCCTGGAGACCGATGTCACCAGGAATGGCCACGATTGAGACGCCAAGGGAAAGCAACATGACAGGAACCTGGACGCCAAACTCCCATCTCCAACCCAGGGTTTCGGCCATGATGCCCCCGAGCGCAGCGCCAAGAGCGCAGCCAACCCCGTAAATTATGCTGCTGTATGACTGGTAGACCCCTCGACGCCTGATGCTCTTCTGTTAGCTCAGAATATTTTCATATCCGTCCTGCTTGCATCAATCGTGAGGTGTGTTGGATGTGTATCGGTATGCTGCTTACTCAATAGGCACAATGTCGCTTGTGATGATGCTACCCAAGGTCATCGACCCTCCGGCTCCGGCGCCACACATGGCTCTCGCAAGTATGAGACTCTCAATGCTCCCGGCAAAGGCACACCAGACCGTTGCGAAAGAAAATATCGCTAGACACCAGACGAATAAGGGCTTGCGTCCCACGGTATCTGATAGTCGACCAACTAGCGGCTGGAACGCGGTCGAGGTTAAGAGAAACGACGTGGATAGCCATGATGCCGACCGAGCCGCGCCAAAGTACGACGTGATGACGGGGTGCGACGAGGCCATGATGGCTCCTTCAAAGCACCCAATGAACTGTACGATCAGGACCTGGGAGAAGATGACCCAGAATCGGCCGGGTGACGTTTCATTGAGGAACTGCGGTTTGTCCTTCGGGGCGTCTTGGGATGGCAGCAGCGGCGTCGTCTCTGTCGGCGCGTCCATGTTGGCATCGTCGCAGCTCATGCTTGTGGTAGTACGAGTCATTACACGCGGCATGACCGTGTGATGTTGCGACTCGAAGAGGATTTATTCAAGAACTCAAGCCCAGCTTGCTCGCCGGTGTCCAGTGGCCGCTCTCAACCACCAGAAACTCCTCTAGGGAGAAGTACCCGAGACAGGACCGGCATCGTGTACTATTCAGGTTTGCAAGCGGAAAACTCTGCCTTGCGGTACGAAGTAGGTGACGCTCGCCAGATGCCAGTCCCGCAACTGGCTTCCATGTCTCACTTACTTTCACTGAGACAGCGCGCAGCGTAAATTGCGAACCCCAAGCTCGCGAACCGTGGCCCTGTACATGTACTACCCAGGCCGAGTATACCATGGGCATTGTTCGTGGATTGGGCCGGAGCCCGCTCGTTCTGCGAGCGTMAAGGTGTATTACAATCGTTTCTTCTTCCATACCGGTCACGGCGTACCTGTAAGAGAGGCCACAATGATTCGGTCAACACGTTGCGTTCGTCTTTTGATGCCTGACCGTGTGGAAGGCTGAGGGACGAGTGCAGCCAGCCACAGTCTCCTTTCAACATTGGAGGCTGGCTGTGTCACACAACATCCACTGGGGCAAATCACCGCGAAATGACCTCATTTCTCCAGGCCCTGACTCGGAATACAAGTAAGAACGCCCAGCTGCAGCGGCGCAAGAATCTCTCAACGACCAGGTCAACTCTCCTTTTGGACTAATGCTACTAGCAGACGCCGCATCGTATAGAGTTTGAGAGCATATTCACCATTCACACTGTGCCGACCCGTTCCGCCGAGCGAGCCATATTCTGCAAACTCCTCAGCCAGACATGGATGCATACAGTGGCGCAGCTTCGCATGTTCAGCCGCCACGGAGCTTCAAACCCATTGGTTGTTGGCCTGTCAGAGTCAATCCTTCAACTAAACGAGATTAATATGTTTGGTGGGATGAGACAGCTTCCAAGACGAGGGCTTGCTTTTTGTTAACGGTGGCCAGCGGCGACCCTCACATGCCGCGCTCACGGACAACGGCCTGCAGGAATATGACAGCATCATCGTTCTAATTGGGCTTATGGTTACATTCGGCGACAACTTTTGTCGGAGGTTTCTGGCAAACGAATGAGGCTGGCTGATCGTGTTACAAAGTAATTGCCGACTGACTCATAGGCCACGAAAGACGTCCGGCATACGGAATACAAGAGGTAATAATTGAATTAAATTAACATGGATTATTTCTTTTTGCATACGATCCTTGCCTTGACTACACATACACATGCTCCTTCGTATGTTCCCCGCGGCGGGAAATGGCAACAACGGGCTTCGAGGGTGATGCATGTTCATTATAAATTTAAGTCTCGGGATGTCATCTCCAAGATGTTTATTAATACTCTCCTTTTTATAGTAAAATCCGTCCACCTATTTGCAATGATAGAACAGATAGCTGACCTTGCTATGTACCTGAACTATTTTTACAGACTACAGAGATCAACCACTTAAATAGCCGTTATTCTCAGTGTCTTGTACACGCACAAACACTTTATGGTTTGTGGAATGCCGACAGGAACTCAATGACCACCGGCGAGATGTCGATTTCGGATTTCTTCCCCGGCCAGCTGTGGTTGTGACCGTCAATCTTGAGATGTCGTAGCAGACCGTCAACACCCGCGCACGTCCACTTAGTATCATGGACACCGTTCGGAAGATCCTTGGTGCTGGAAGTCGTACACTGGTTCCTCTGCGCCCATCGGGAAAGCCAGTACGGAATCGAAGGAAGCGGGCCGCCGCGGCCTTTTCCGCCATTGTAGGGAATAATAGGGTCCGCTGTGCCATGCGCCTCGAACATGGGAAGTGGTGAGCGAGCCGGATGGCAGTTTTCGTCGCCCTTAACGTCAGTGTAGAAGGCTCCAGAGACGGGCGCAAAGGCTGCAAACTGTCCTCCGTGTTCAGGCGAGCACGCCAGCGTTCCCGTAAACCCGGCTCCGTTGGAGTGGCCAGTAGCATATACCCGCGACTGGTCCACGCAGTAGTTGTCCTTGATGCGGTTGACTAGGTCGGTGGTGAAGACCAGGTCGCTCACGCCGGGCTCGGCGTATGTTGGACCTTGCCAGTTTCCCTATTCGATCCGTTAGTATATGAGGACCGCAATCCAAAGACAGGTCCTCCTTACCTTTACGCCGGCAGGATAGACGGTAATCGTATCCGGATTGACACTCTCATCCGAGAATCGCGTTTCGGTTTCGAATTTCGTAGGATTATTGCCAGAGCCGTGGTACGCGATCAAAAGCGGCAGGGCCTTATTGACCGCGTAGCTTGACGGAAGGTGAATTCTGTAACTGCGCGTTCCTCCGCTGCTTTCGAAACTGAACTCTCGAGTTTGGCCCGCCCAGTTGTGGGGTGTCGTGCATCCTTTCGACAGAGGTCGTTGAGCGGCCGCACCTTTAACTGCACTGAAAAGGCCCAGCAGCAGCGTCAGGATAGGGATGCAGCTCCGTACCAGGAGCGCCATCTTGAATTCTTTAGAATACTGCGAAAGTTGGTGACTCTGTAGAAAATGAGCTCTGGATTGCGCGATCGGCTTGGTTCATTCAACTACCGAGGACGACAACCCAGGGCGCAACGGTGATACTTATATAACGGGATTTCGTCGGAAGCCACGGGCTTATTGCACGGTACCAATCCTATAGAGGCAATACTATTCTACATTAATACGAGTATTTCATGCAACCATTTCAAAGTCGTGCACCGTTGGGGTGTGATTGGGTGGGATGCACAAAGCGCCATCCCAAGCGTCAGCGCCACCGACATGGTCCCGCGACCTGTCGCAGCTAACGTTTGCCTACGTTGACGACGCTTCCCGAAGAGCCATGACGGTCAGCACTGATATCGACAGGTCGCTTTTTGCCGACTGCCGTATGTTGTCCAACTAAGCTGACATATTCTCACCACGCACAGAGACGCTAAAGTATGACACTGCGAAGCACACGGTGAGTAATAAAGCCACCAATCATCAAGGCAGTTTGCTTTTTCGCTTGTCGGATCAACACGCGATTTCGCGTTGTTTCCCAACTCGATTGAGCGCAAGTCGTCGTAAGGGCCAACTTAGTTTTATCCTCACTCATTCTGCCATGAGTACCTTGCGTTAAACCGAGTTGCTTTCACAAACACGGTGGCAGATTGGCTTTAAGCAATTAGTTCAGGGGTGTTGGGATTTTGCTGAATGAACAATGGATTGCTCCCCAGCGCCAGCTCCAGCTCGGCGTAAATTGCTCTTAATTCATAGTCGTACCTAGAGGGGAGCCCGATGAACCTGTCAAATTGCAAGGCTTTGGCAACGATTAGCAAGATGAGACGAGGTATTAGGACGTGACCCCGAGCAGGCCCGCGTTCAAGACGATGTGCGCTACCCTAGAGTCAACGCCATCAGCTGAGGCCTCAATTTGCAGCCCGAAGTAATGTTATGAACATTCATTCATGCCATATTTGGGTTGCTGCTATCCTTACAGTCCCTTGCTACGAAAATTTCAGCAACCTAATTTTGTTGCTTGGCGTACGTTCTTACCCGCTCTAAATGCCGTCAAGTGAGGTCTATATAAGTTAGGGGCTACGCCATTGGAAATTAAGCGAATATACCGGAGGAACATTGCAAATCGAACGTCATCCAGCATCCAGCTGTCGGTTCGAGTCAAATTGCCGTCATGTAATCTGTCTAGTTGGGGCTCAGACGAGAAAGCAACATTCCATAGCGACCCCAAGGATCCCTTGATCAGTCGCCCGCAACGTCCAACAAAGCACGAGGTAGGAGATGAGGCTATAAACACAACGTAGTATTATGTTTTATTTTCTCATTACATGCACTGTTGGCATATAGCTTAGCAGTCGCAGTCGCCCTGACAGCAAGGCTTGCCAACGTAATTGACGGTGAGCTTGCCCATGGAGACGTCGTCACCAGGCTGCGTGGGATCACTTCCGCACTGGTGGCAGCCGGGGTCGACGATCTGTCGCAGCTGCTTCTAGGCGTCCTGGCCTGAGCCCGAGGCGCCGTTCTGGTAGAAGGCGCAGATGCTACCCCGAGAGCCTTGCGAGCAAGAGATTGCTCCGGCATGGCGAGGTCAGCATCCATCCAACCGTTGGCTATCATGTACTTGACATGCTGGGACAATTCGGGTTGAACTTAAGGCCACTGTTGAAGCGCCTATCGCGGCCGCCCTGGGCAATTATGACGCCGACCTGGTCCTTGACGACCTGGAGAGGCGTCGTTGAAATCGCAGACACGGAGCCGTGGCAGTTGATGCCGAGTGAGACGGCGCTGGGGACGAAGAGGAGGAGGTAAACTTCATTGTGTATGCGATATGCCTAGGGCTTGGGTATCTACATCGCCAGCACCGCCGCGCTCAGAATCAACTGCCGCGGCTCCGGCGGCTGCCTCCTAGCAACGCCAGCCTCAAAGACGTTCTTACCCAAGTCTCACAGATCTAGGCCTAGGGGCAACGGCAGCCGCAATTACGGCTCCGGCGGTGGGCTTCCCCTGATGCTTGTGTTTTGTACTCATCGATTCATCATCATGCTAACGAGTTTGCTAGTCCAACTCGCCTGCTCTCAGGGCCAGTACGGGTGCATCTGCACCTTCTACCAGAATGGTACCAGCACCACCCAGCTCCTCCAGGGCCTCATCAACCATGGGCTGCGGCCAGTGGGGCAGCAACCCGACCCAGCCCGGTAACAACGTCTCCAAGGGCGAGCTGACGGTCAATATCGTTTCAGCTCCCTGCTGCAAGGGCAAAGTCTACCAGTTATATCCAAACCCCTAAGCATCGTCGTTACCAGAACGCGGTGCAACATCTTCGGCACTATCGGCCAGCCCGTTCAAAGCGCTGATACCTCTCCTCTCTCCATTTCGGGCCCCATTTCCTCACAATGAGGACGCTGGGGCTTGCTGCCAACACCACCAGCGCCATGAAGAGATACGTAAAACCATAGCCCCAGGCTTCGATCATGTACTGCACGACCGCCGTCCCAACGGCGCTCAGCGTCGCCCTGGTCAGGTTAAACGACGACGATACCCTTCCTGGGTTCATGGGATAAAGGTCAACCAACAGCGTCGTCAGGATAGAGACGGGTCCGCTCAGACCCATGCCAGCCAGGAACAAAATTACCAGCGGTGCCGCAAGGCTGGTGCCAGAATCGACAACCCAGCCCCAGACGGCGATGGTGGCCACGGCCAGCAGCATCCACGGCCACATTAGATCCAGCCTTGCCTTCTCAATGGGAAACTTCCTCAAGTCGTCGCCCCTCTTCCGATCGGCCGACACGCCAATGCTCCTCGCAACCCTCGCGTAGTTCCAGTTGAGGAGCTTTCCCACGATCACGGATCCGATTACTGATCCCACGGAAAAGGGGATGTAGCACAACCCGACCTGGAGATCGTTGAAGTGGTACCGCCGGCGGATGATGTCTTGCAGGGGGACGAGCATTGCGTAGTTGGCCATGACGAAGAGGGACATGAACAGCATCAGCGAGCCAACGTCCTTTTCGAAGATGATGCGGATGGCGGCCAGGATGTTGGGAACGGGGACCTTGAGCGGCAGCTTCTTTGCTTCGGGAATGGTTGAATCGTCCAAGTCTTCTTCTAGGTCACGCCTCTTTCGGCGCCATTGTATGTTGGACGTTATTGAAGCGTTCAGTTTCGGTGGAGGAATCGATCCATTGCCGACTATGTTCCGCGCCGTCTATGCCAAGTTCAGTCAGCTCAGCCTCCCGACTGCTTTACGGACTCGATCAAGACTCGACGCACCTCTGGCACAAACGGCAAGTATATGGCCAGGAAGACGCAGGCGGAAATGACGAGAAACCAAAACGTCGAGCGCCAGCCCAGAAACTGCGTCAATATGCCCCCAATCACGGGCGCCATAGCCGGCGCAAACTGCACGCTCGCCTGCACAGCCGTGATGTAGCCTCCCCGCTCTGCACTCGTCGTCAGGTCGGCCACGACGGCGCTCCCGATGGCGACAGTGGCGCTGCTGCCGGTGCTCTGCAGCGCCCTTAGCACCATGAGCGCCACGTAGCTATGCTGCAGCGCGAGCCCGATGTTGGCGCCGAGGTAGATGGCAAAGGTCAGCATGTAGACGGGGCGGCGGCCGATCTGGTCGCTGAGGTCGCCGAAGAAGAGCGGTGCCACGGCCTGCATGATCTGGTAGACGGTGACGGTCAGGTTCAGCTCGCCGAGGGAGCGGTGGTAGGACTCTGCGATGGGCGTGATGGCGGGCAGGTAGACGAAGGATGAGAAGGGCGAGAACAGCGTGCTGAAGACGGTCATGACAATGACAAAGACTTTAATCCTGGAGGAGAAGACAGAGTGCAGCGGTCGATCTCGTGGCTCCGACGTCTGGCCCGCCTCCTCGGGGTCATTGTCGATGATGTTGCGGCGATTGCTCTGCTCTGGCGTGGCCCCGTGTGCATGGTCACGTTGATTTGGTCCTCCCTGTAGCTCGACAGCCTGCTTTTCGCGGGCCGTTTCCGCCATTCTGCTAATTTGTGTCAGTCGTCTGATTCCCAAGCCCAAGGGCGTCCGGCAGGCGAGGCTATATAGCCTGAGACCCTCTGGTGAGGAGGAGGGAGATCAGTGGCGCTTACCCCTACCGTCCCTTGTCCGACACGACACGAGACACATCGAGACGGCGCTCAAGTACATCCAGTGCCAATTAAATCCGAGATGCACTCAATGAGTTTGATGTCGACGTCAGTCGCATGCGCTCCGCAGGGGCATCAGTGACGACAGCGATTGGGTTCGCCGATTCGGCACCGAGCGGTATGTCCCGGTTGACCATTACACGCAGCAAACCACGACAGGATCAACGTAAATAAAACGGTTTATGCTATATCCCGCCAGTCCGAGGCAGGCAGCAATTTGTCTTAACTCATATCTCCGATACTGTGGTGCACTCGTGCGTGCTGGCCGTCGCCAACATCGGTACTACCATCAGTAAGTCCGACGACTGGAAGCAACTTGGTCCACCTTGTGCGTCTGCACCTGTCTCGGCAGGGACTGTTATGGCATTATTTGAAGCTCATTTCCAGGGCTAAAGCGCCAGAAAGGGTGCATTTCCGGAGGTACTTACAACCATGTCGAGCCTCCATGGTCACCTGTGCTGAAGCTGTTCTCGGAGACCCTGTGTAAGTCACCAGCACCACACCGCTGGTATATGGATGCACGGCGCTGCGCAAGAAGAATGTGTCCGGCGCTTTGGACCGAAAAGCGATGGACACTGTTAAACTGCTATCCGGAGAATACCGTCACCTCGACACAGCAGAGACGTAGAACGCAGAGTCTTGGCTGGAACAGCATCGCCAAAGGTCATCAATTGAGAGGAACTTTAGGTGACACCAAAATATTAGTTTTGGTGTCAGTTGCAAGTACCACTTCGCATCGCCACACATGGCCAAGGCTCCATGAATTTTAGGACCATAGAAACAGTGCTCATCTCCCTTCCGTACAGGTATCAACACCTTGAACTTGGCATCTCGCTCACCTGTATTTGGATGTCGTCTTCGGACACTCTGCAGTAGTCGTAAACGGGAAACCCGTGGTGCAGGACCAACATGGCGACGTTGGGCAGATGGTCTTGGTCTTGGTCACGACTCGGTCTGCCGTCGTGCACCCACACGGCAAAGTTACCAGCCCTGTGTGATATTAGATCAACGGCAGCTGCAAAATGAGATTGCCGGCCCCACTCACGGTCGTGGATGCACCACTCAGTTGAGCACTTGACATTGCAGCCATCCTTGGGCTTCAGGTGCTCTATCACGGTAACGGTCGGGACGCACGGCTTGGAGTGGCACTCGGTTTTTGTGCTGGTATAGATGGTGGTAGTAGTCGCTGCGACATAAGCACGAGATGTGATGATGAGGAGTCTAGCCGCAGACTCACTTGTGGGGTTTCCATATGCGAGCGACGCCCTGTGACAGCAACATCAGCAATGGGCGACTTTGGAGGTGCCCGATCTTAAGCTTTCTACATACCCAGCGATGGCCAAAGCGACGAAGGTTGTAAAAGTCTTCATGATGCGTCTGAGTGAGAACAAGCTCACTTGTCAAGAATACGGAGACTTGCAACCTTGCAGCAGGCGTCTCGCACGGGGACTCTCTTAACCTTAAATACCACCTTGGATATATGCTTATTGCTCCTCGGTACAAAGTCCTGCCGCGACGCTTCATGGCGCATGTTTCCCCGCACTTCCGCCTCTGAATCCAGAAACAGTGCGGAAGCGAGGTTGTAAGACCTCGTATAGAACTCGTCACGCGGCAGCTGAATGCAGTGTCATTACGAGTTTGCGGCTGTCATGCATGCAGCTTGGCATCAGACTTTCGTGCATGGGCTGAATCGGTCAGCAGACTGAGAGCGAGTGGCATGTACAAGAGTTTAGTTTATTCGCACAAATGTAGGTCCATACGTGTTCAGAGGGCTTTAAAGGGAACGTATGTGTAGCCATTATAGCCAAATCTTCTTGGCTGGTCAACCACTTGCCGCTGTCTTACTCATGGCTTCACATCAAACGCAGTAGTCACGATACGTAGGGATTAACTCCTCCAGAGAAGGGGATAGCGACACTTTAGACATTCTTAACCATGTTCTTCGCATAGCAGTTGCCCCTGTGCGAGAGCCCAGAAAATAGTGCAGCCCAAGTCCCTCAATCGTTCTGGCCAAACAAAAATTTCTTTCCACCCACACCTTCGCAGTGCTCTATTCCGATAGCTAGCCGTAAGCGCATGCCCTTGGCGTCTGAAGTGCCAGTCACGGATTGCCCAAGCACCTGCAGCAGTTGGTTCATCTCTTGTTCTGCAACCGAACACATGGTCAGCGCGCCGCAGAACATGAAGACGCACAGCTTGAAGTACTTACCAGACACGGCTGACACGGCGTCGGCCGTCTCCGGAAACCGAGGAACCGGTTCCTCCGTCTTCGAGCTATATAGCGCGGTGAGCTTCTTCCCGTTACGAGCTGCTACGCGATTCCCGATCTTGATGGATACATTTCGGCGGCCACTCGCGAGTTCAGTTGCAAGCAGTGCAGCGGCATCGAATAGTGTGCTACTCACTCTGCGAGCAGTTGGCGCTCGATGGTCTCGCGTAACTCGGCCACTTCGCGTCGCAGTTCCATGAGAAGCGCGCTGACATTGCCCGGTCGAGGGTTGTTAGTGGACGGGTCAGTCTAGGCGAGGAAGGCTTGCGGGCTCTTCCTGACGCCGGATTGCAACGGCGTATCCGCCATGGTGTGGTTTCTTTGAAGTGGTGAGGTTTCAAAGCGGGTATCTGGGACGTCTTTGTGGCTTTGGGGGGCGTTCAACTGGCGAGGAGAGCGATGGTGGTTGAATCATCTATTTGTTGGAAATACGTGGGCATTTATAAGGCCGCTGTTACGATAGTGAATCACACAAAGGCGCTGTGGCCTTGCGCAAGTTCGAGGGATGTGCAGACAGAGTGCGGAGGCATCTTTGACGCTATTTGTGTGCAAGTATGATCCTTTGAGGGCTCCAGCGGTGTTCAATAATGCGAGTTCAGGGAGAGAGAGAGAGGCACCACCATCATGGCGGCTGAGGAGCCCGCGATTCAATCCGACGGTGATGCTACTCGATTCCACGAGGACAGGGCTGTGATGTGACTGGAAGTAGCAATGAATGCGTCTCACGCCTCGCTCTCCAATCCCATCGGTCATGTCATCGACGAGACGGAAGCCAGTGGGGCAAGACCGGACGCTGAAGATTGATTGGAACGGCCATCGGAGGCGCCCCGCAAAAGTCGGGCCAGTCGTTGCCCCGACAACGGCATGGCGGCTAAACAGTGGAGCACCGCCGCTCCGCGTCCCGTGAGCTTGAGCCTCCTCTCCTCATTCCCTCACTGGATTGCCTGTCTCACTCTCCACAGCACACGAAGACTTCAATTCCACTGCTTGCGAGCGCATGGATCGCGGCGGCCACGGACTCGCGACGCGCAAAGGATGCTCTTGTACCCCCTCCAGTGACGACTGTTTGCCCCATCGGTGACGCGACGAGAGACCCGCTCACGTCGCATGTAAACAAACCACCTCGCTCCTCGAGTTCCAGCGCTCAGACACATACGGGTTCACGTATAGACGGAGCCCCTCCCGCGCCATCAACACCACGCCCGGGACACATACCAGACGCCCTCGCGTTTGACACCACTGGCTTGGAGGCACGGGCCTGCCACAGCTCAGCACCGCATTCTTCTGCCTGAGGGCGACGCCGCCTCCGCCATGGACAGCACCAGCTACCTCGCCCAGCAGGTCAACAGCAGCATCGGCCAGCTGCACGGGCTGTTTGACGAGATTGGCGTGCCCAGCCATGAACGCGAAGCACGAGAAGCGGAAGTGAGAGTGCCCTTTCCATGGCGCCACGGCGCGTTGCGCGACGAGGAGATATGCTGACACCAGAAACGCGACAGCTCTTTACGGCTCTGTCAGATGGGCTCAACAGCCAGGTGCGCCTCGTCACGGCCGAGAAGAAGGAAATGGCCGACGAGGCCAAGAAGATCATCACCGTCATCCGGCAGATGGAGGCGTCGCTCGACGACTCAAAGCCATCCCGGAGGTCGCACGACGAAGACGACGAGTTTAGGATCACCTACCCCTTGACGCGATGCCTGCAGACGCTCAAGGAGAAGCACATGCAGATCAGCCGACTCCACAAGGAGCGGTTCGAGCAGGTGAAGAGTGCGTCCCGACAAGCTTCAATATCCGCTCGGGAGGTGCATGGTTGCTGACCGCTACAGAACTTGTCGAGGCGCTCGAGTCCTACTCGTCGCATCTCGAGCCGACCTTTGTCCAAATTGCTCTCCCTCCTACAGGCCCCAACCAGTCCATCCCCACGACCTTCGATCTGTCCCCGTCATACGTCGACGGCCTCGACGCCGAGTTTACGCGGGTATACGAAGAGTACACGCGCCGCATCGCATCCGTCCAGACCTTGTCGGACCACATCATCCAGCTCTGGGCCGAGCTCGGGATCCCCCAGGCGCAGCAGGACAGTGCCATTGTCAAGTACTATCGCGACGCGCCAGAACAGCTCGGCTTGCACGAGGAAGACATCAGCCGCCTCCAAACGAAGCGCGATCGGCTCGCAGAAGAGAAGAAGAACCGCGAGAGGCGACTGCGCGACCTCAAGGCTGCCGTCGAGGCTCTCTGGGCCAAGCTCGGCGTCGACGAAGGGGAGACCAAGGTTTTCCTCAACCAGAACCGCGGCTGCGGCGTCCGGCAGATCAACGAGTTCGAGGACGAGCTTGCACGACTAGACGAGCTGAAGCGGCAAAACCTCCACCTGTTTGTCGAGGACGCCCGCGTCAAGCTCCAGGATCTCTGGGACGCTCTATACTTTTCCGAGGACGAGATGCTGGAGTTTACCCCTGCCTTTTCCGACGTCTACAGCGACGCCCTCCTGGAAGCGCATGAACGGGAGGTTGCGAGACTGGAGGCGCTCAGGGAGCAGCGCGCGCCAACGCTGGCCCTCATCGACAAGCACAAGGGGCTGATGAGCGATCGAGACGAGCTGGAAACGTCGAGCCAGGACGCCTCCCGACTCATGATGCGCGGGCAAAAGGGCGAGAAGCGAGACCCCGGAAAGCTGCTCCGCGAAGAGAAGATGCGCAAGCGGATAGCCAAGGAGCTTCCCAAGGTGACGGCAGAGGTGCGCAAGATTCTCGAGCAGTGGGAAGACGAATACGGCCGGCCGTTCTTGGTGTTTGGCGAGCGATACCTGGACGAGCTGGAGGCCGAGGAGACGAGGAAAGGCGGTCCCACGGCGCGATCCAAGACTCCCACGGTGCGGTCCAAGACTCCGGCCGGGCCTCCGCCGCCAACGGCAAAGGCGGGTGGACTGTCCAGGGCCAACAGCACCAGGTCCATACCGCCACGGTCGATGAACAAGACGCCGACCGGACACGGGCCGGCCAAGAAGGCGCAGGGCAAGGGGAGTCCGTCCAAGATCCCCGCGCGCGCGCCGCTCTCCAATCTGAAGCACGGCAACAACTCGCCCGAGCGTCCGCGGCCGGAGTCGAGGGCGGAGACTCTGCGCAACGGCGCGCCGCTGAGGGCTCCGCCGCCCAAGATGCGCGACCTCAAGTCAGTGCCGGAGCTGGAGACGCCGATCAACACGTACAAGTCGGCGGGCCTGGGGAGCGTCGTGCGGGCGGTCCAGCCCGAGGACGTCTACGACGACCGGGCCTGCGCGGCGCGGATGGCGCGGTCAAACTCCAACCCGTCCCACCACGCGCAGCCCGGCTACTACGAGGAGCAGCAGTACGACGATGGGTACGACGACGGCTACGAAGACCGCTACGCGACCCCCCGAGCCGGGCATCAGCAGGGCTTTGCGCAGGCGCCTCCGCCACGGCAGATCTCCAACACATCCCACACGTCGACGGCCGTCTCCGGCTCCGAGACCTGGGAGACGTACGACGACAACAGCGAGCCGGAGCCGGACGCGTCCGAGGCGTACTACGCCAAGCTCCGGGCGGCGCGCGGGAAGCGGTACGAGCCCGAGCAGTGCCCGCGGCCGAGCAGCCAGGCGAAGCGCATACGGGGGATCCCGCCGCCTCAGGGGTACAACGGGCCGGTGATGATTGACGAGGAGGGCAACAGGATCATCTCGGGGAGCGAGTGGACGGATGAGGACGCCTTCTAGGCGCCCTGGCTGCCCGTCTCTCGACCCGGATGGTCTTGGACACGACGACGCTGTTCAACCACGACGCTACGTGGCCCACTCGCTCATTTTGCACGGCCGAACGCATTCGACGAAGTTGATGACGATGCCGGACATCTCCTGCGACGACTCGCGACTTGCGTGGCTTTCTTTTCGCCTCCACGTCCATGACCCACGCCAGGACGCGGGAACTTGCCCCTTCCTGTCTTTTCACTTCTGTACCTATCTGAGCCTTCTTGTGCTGCTTATTTCTGACATTGACCGTCGTTTGTGTATACTAGGCGAACGAGGCGCGATAATATCCGGGGGGGGTTGGTTGACAGAAAGGAGTACTGGGTAATCGGCGTTTGCAAAGGTTGTGCATGGGTGTTGGAGCTGTGTCTTTGGAGCGCCTCAGCAGCAGCAGCAGCAGCAGCAGCAGCAGCAGCAGTGCGGTCGTGCCATTGGCGTTCGACAAGTTCAAGTTTCGTTGCCAAGAGTTCTGCATCCCGGGTGTGGTGTGTGCATGCCCCAGCGCCCGACGGTTCGTCTCGCCTGAATATCGCCACGTCGAGGTGCTCGCCCAAACGCTACGGGTTCTGACAACAGTCCTCACAACTTGTAGACGATGCGACATGTTCCGCGTCAACAGAGCTGTGCTACTGCAGCAGACGAACTAGCGAATCCCGTCTCGGGTGCGAAGGCCGCCAACCTTGTATTCCCCATATTTCCCCTGTTTGTCGTGCTCGCTACTTCGTATCTGTCGCTCCTCGGCGTTCCTCTACCTGGAGCTGCGGACTGCACCGAGATTCTACCCGCCAATGGAGCGCAGGTGCCTCTCACGCGACTTCTGGTTTGCTGCGTTGCATGCAGTGCGCCTGTCAGGTACAAGCGGCAGCTCCTCCACACGCCCCGTCCACCAGCGGCGTCATAAGTGGGGGATGCTAGAATGAGGCGCGCCCGTTGAACGCCCATTCCAGGGGTCTGTCGGAGCTGTGACGCCCCAAAACGAGTGCAGCCTGGTCCGTGGTCTCCCCAACAACCCACGCACCTCAACCCCGTGCCGCGTCTTCACCAGCCGAACCACGATACCCTCGTTTGCAGCGCCGTTTCTCGCGTCATTCACTGCTCGTACACTTGCTTTCCTTCTTGTCCGTCTGCTCTGCCATCCCAATCCAATGCCCTGATGTCGCCACGGCCAGCGTCCTCCCGGTGATGAATCCCGCCCATTCCTCGTCCTCGTCCTCCGGCCACCACGACGACTCCGCCGCCGCCGCGGCCCTGCGCGGCGCCTCCCTCGCGTTCCAGAAGAAGCCGGCCGTTGCGTCGGCGTCCCCGTCGCTGAGGCACAATGGCGCCCTCACGGCGGCCACGACGGTGGGCACGCGGCCCCGGGCTCCGGCTCGAGCGGCTGTCGCTGCGCAGGCGACTCGCGGCGCGCCCGAGATAGAGTCTGCGGGTCACGCTCACGCCTACGGGCAGCAGCAGCTCGGCGGCGGCGGCAGCCAGACGCAGCAGCAGCAGCTTCACGCGGGCGCTGGCAAGGTCGATCCGAAGAGCCCGAGCTTCATCGCGGCGACTCTGGCGGCGAGCCGCAGCGCGAGCCCGAGCCCCAAGACGCCTGCGCCTGCGCCTGCGCCTGCGCCGCGCCGCAAGGCCAGCCTGGGGGCGGCGGTGGACTCGGGGCCCATTGCGCCGACGGGGTCGCTGATATCCATGTTTGAGCGCGCCAGGGGCGAGGCCGACCCCGTCAAGAGGGCGTCGCCGCGGACGTCCCCCCCCGGGGCGGCGGAGAACAGCCGGGCCACGGCCGCGCCGCCGAGGTCCCGTCCAAGCCCGCCTCCGCCTCCGCCTCCGCCTCCGCCAGCAGCCGTCGGCCGCGAGAGGACACCGGCTGCGGCCCCGAAACGACCCCCGACGCCCCCCCCTGCCATCAACATCCATCGGGCGTCGTCGACGCACCAGCCGACGCCGCGACCTGCAAAGCGCCTCGCGGCCGACACTGCGGGCCCCCGGCCGCAACCCAAGACCCAGGAGCCGGCATCGACAAGGACGCGGCAGCCGAGTCCTCCAGCCGAGTCCTCCCCGACGCAGCCCGCAGCCAGACCCCCGGCAAAGGCCCTGAGGATACAGCCGCCAGCCGGGCCGTCCGTCGTCAGATCCACGCCAGAGGTGCTGTCGCCGAAGCCCGTGAGGCTCGTGAAGCCGTCCCTGGCGCCGGCAGCGGCGTCGCCGCCCCGGATCTCGCCCGCGCTGCCGCCGCAGGTCCTGCCGTCGCCGTCGCCAGATCCGCAGAAGCGCCGCAGCCCCGAGCCGAAGCAGCAGCCGCCTACGCCGCCGAAGCCCCGCGGAAGCCAGAGGCTCGCCCCGAGTCGGCCCGCCAGCCGAGGCCGGACGCGCGGAGACTCGGACGCGCCCAGCACGCCGTACAAGGCTGTGCTCAACGCCGCTCACGCAAGTCCCCGCGGCGCTCCGGCGTCCACCTCGCCCTCGGCCCCGTCACGGGGCCGTCACACGCCGCCTCCGCTCCCGGGGCGTCGCCGCTCGGTCGCCAGCGCGCCGTCTTCGCCCACCCTGTATCCGTCGCGGAGGCGTCTCACCAACGCATCGACGAGCAATCTACACCTTGATTCGCTCACCGATGCCATCGTCGCCGGCTCGCTTGCCTCGTCCCGCCTGACGCCGCACAGCACCGACGCCGCGCTCCCGCCGCCCAGCCTCCCCAACCGCCAGCGATCTCCACGCCTGCTCCAGACCCTCCGCCAGCCGGCCGCCTCGCCGGACGAGGACTCGGAGCGCCACAAGACAGGCAAGGGCCACCGCCACAAGCTGCGCAGCGGGAAGCACGCCCACCACGAGGGCTCCCGGAAGCGCTGGCGCGAGGAGCTGACTCTCAGGGAGCGCAAGCGCTACGAAGCTGTGTGGGCGTCCAACCGCGGCTGGCTGCTCGAGCAGGACAGCCCGCAGCCGAGCGTGGCCAGCGGCCTGGGCACGGACACGGACACGTCGGAATGCGTGGCCAACGTCGTGGTGCGCGACATCTGGAGACGGTCGAGGTTGCCCGAGGACGAGCTGGCTGAGGTCTGGGACCTGGTCGGCCGTGACGCGCGCGGCATGCTGACCAGGCAGGAGTTTGTGGTTGGCATGTGGCTCGTAGACCAGCGGCTCCGCGGGCGGAAGATTCCGCAGAGAGTCTCTGACAGCGTTTGGGGGAGCGCCAACGGCGTCACGGTTAGGAAGCCCAAGGCCAAGTGAACTCGGGCGGGTGTGTCTGAAGAGTCGTATGCGTCGGCTGAGCAGGCCTTTTTGCGCGGCGTGATACCCTACAGCAGCTACCTCCTTTGCACAGCAGACGGGGGAGCATTATCATAGAATTAGATGTATTTACATGTGCCGGCCGTTAACTTCCACCCCATATTTTCGCAGCCCATCCATGCCCTCGTTCATCCCTGCAGACAAGCGCCCCAAGCCAGCACCCCCGGCCTGCGACTCCTTGGCTTCCCGCGGGGACGCTTCTACGGACTCGAGACGTAGTTGCTGCTCGTCACGTCGCCAAACGTAATGGTCACGTTGTAGTTGCTGAGGACGGGCATGGCCACGGCGCCGTACAGGCTCGTCAGGCTGGCCGTCACGATGCCGCGGCCCTTGGGGACGGAGGCAGGGATGGTGATCCATTTCTTGAAGTCGTTCATCTGGTTGGACTGGTCTGTTCCCGCAACAACGTCAGCCTCCGCTTCTTCTTCGGCCCCGGCTCCGCGTGTTATCCCGCCGCGGGCATGGGCAACTCACCCTTGCCGAGGCAGATCGAGGCGGCCACCAGGCCCAGGCTGTCCGGGTACCCGTCGCCCGCGGCGTAGCCAAAGGTGATGGCCACGTCGAACACGCTCTGGATGTAGTTGGAGCTGTGGATGGTGGCGTTGAAGCTGTCGCCCGGGCGGATCGTCTCCGGGACGGCGATGCCGGTGATGCGGGCCTGCGCGACGGCGAGGAGGCCGGCGGCGGCGGCKAGGGAGAACTGCATCTTGGCGAGGGTGGCTTTGCGTGAAGGCGAGTGTTTCTTGACCGCAAGTTCACAACCGGGTGAGTTGCTGAGAGGGAGAGGGAGAGGGAGAGGTGGTGACGACGCTTGGGGCTGTTGGTCGGTGACTTGGTGTGTCTGGGCCGCTCGACAACCGTTTCCGTCGTCCGTCGGCTCATATTTATATCTCTCGGGTGCCATGACGTGAAGACATCTATATCCGTCCCGTCCCATGCACCCATGGAGCCCTGCAGCCTGCCCTGCGGCACGCCCAATCACCACATCTTGCGGGCCGGACTCGTATTCCTGCCCAGTTTTCGCCTCCGCAGGTAAGCTTCGCCCCGAGGTCAGATCCATTCGCGTCGTCCGCCGCTCTCCGGCGACCCACACGAGCACACCAGCGTCTCTCGTCCAGTGGGCAGACGGCCTGTCCTGGCCTCGCTCGTGTCCTGGCCTGCCAGTGCCAGTCCCTGGTGCTTCTCGCTCGTGTCCCGGACTCGGCGGCGCGGCTGTGGGACCAGTTACGGGGCCTTCATGTGCCGCTGCGGGGAACTGGCCACGCCGTGCTCCGTATTCGCCACCATGTGCCGCCTGCGCCGTTGCTGTGCAGCCAGTCGCGCCACTCTGGCCGCTGGTGGGCGTCCGGTCAGCGGTGAGGACGTTGAGGCGACGACGGGTGGGCGCGACAGAATACGAAAAGAAGGTCCGCTGGGCAAGCCGAGTTGAAAGTCTTTCAATATACTGAGAGTGAGTTCGGGCAGCTTTCGGGCAGCTTTCGGGCAGCGTGCCATTTAATGCCGCGGCTTACCCTGCAGTCGTCATGAGCTCTCACTGCTCGCTCACCGCCCGACGCAAAGCCATACATTGCCAGTCCTTGTCAGGTGCACACACGATTCATCGCCCAAGCTTGTCCTTGCCAGTTCGCTCAACCATCGTGCGAGACTCACGGGGCCCCAGCGCAGTTGCCTGCCCTGATGGCTTCCCACGGTCACTCGGTACGGCGTATCCGATGAATCAACAATGCAGCGGTGAATCGACCTGTGCCCTGGCCAGACGCTGGGTGCGGCCAACTGCAAGATTCGTGTCCATCGGTCGGCCGCAATTCCATCCCTTCCGCTCAGGCCAGCCCGAGGCCGCTACAGGCAACACCACGCCGGCGTTGACTCGCCAACCGCGGCACGGCCCATCAAGACATCCATGGACACGCACTTGTTCAGGACGGCCCTCGAAGCCAGCACTGGTTTCTTTGTGTTCTTTCTCCCACATGTTGCGTCGCGGGTTCGTACCTTTGTTCCGTCCTCGGCCTGTGCCCAAACCCTTGCGTGCTCTCCTCCGGTCTGGTGTCCAACATACGGAGCACGATGACATGGTCTTTCCAGATCCAGCAGGCGGCCTCTAGTCCAACAAAGCATTGTGTCCTAAACCAGCATCTAGACTCTTCGCTGATTGGCGCCAGCAAGCTCCTCCCAGCCGCTTAACAACTCTGCCCATACAGCTAAGATCCCGACCGGCTTCATCACGAGCCTCACACGTGCGCGTCCGTCATGTAAGCCCGTGCCACTGGTCCCAATCAATGGTGGAGGCGGACCGCGCCGCTCTGCAAAGGAAACCTTACTCCCGATGACGGAGGAGCAACCATGACAATTAGTTATCCCGCCGCAGCGGAAGGGGCCGCGTAGGATGTGAGGCTGCCTCCCATTTCGTCCAATGTGCCGTCGTCCTTCTCCCCCTTGGGACAGAACAGTCGACACGTCCCACTCTTTGGTACCGCTACATTCCATCGAATAGTAAAGACCAATCTAGCCTCCTTGACATTGTGTCCCGAGGTCCCGATGGGCCGTCGGCACTAGACGCAGCATAGTGTTCTTCATAGTTGGTTTTCACCGCATCCAGACCATGTAACTGGAACATAGAGAAGCAAATTCTGGCTCTGCCGCCCTCTTTCCATTGGCAACTATTGCCTGGCTGCTTCATTGGCTGCAGGCGAGACGAGACAGACGTTGAGCCACCGGCCGTCGGCCGCAGCGACTTCCGAAGACTTCCTAATTCAGCAATCTGTCCGGCGAGCATCCGGGCCGGTCCGCCGTCCGCAGACGCTGTACATCACATCAAGACGCGCTCAGCAGACAGAGTCTCTATGGGGGTTTCGTGTACGCCAATACCGCTGCAAGTAACACGCTGCGTGTACACGGCTTGACTGCGCCGCGTCGGCCGCATCCGGCTCTCGCCTCGCACGCGCATCGCCATCGACACCCTCCCGTACCTTGGCGTCGCCGCATCACACGCCATCAATATCGCCCAATCGCAACGAGCGCCCCGTCAGCGATACAAACGCGCCCCCGTCCGTCGAGAAGACGCCGCCTACTTGCCACGTGCTCCGCGTCTGTCTCCCACCGGTCCATGCCGCGGAACGGGTCCTCCTCCGGCGGTCGGCCTCGATGTACCGGGGCCAGTGGCTCTGCCTGGGGTCAGCAGTCGACTCGAAATATCAACAAACTGGAGGCTCCAGCGGTGTGCGGGCATGATGGCATGCGCAGATGCCGTCACGGGCGAGTTTCCGAGTCACTGGCGGCGCTTCTCTTGCCATCCCCGTCGAGGATGGAGGGTCCGAAGCCGAGATCTGCCCCGCAGCAAGCTCGCCGCTCCTCTGCATTGCGCAGGGCCACCAGGTTCCTCAGCAATGATATTCTAGAGCAATGATATTCTAGAGGCCAGGAATGAGCGAGAGTCTCGAGAAGCAAGCCATATTTCAGCACCCGACAACCCCACGGCTCGTCGCATCAACTAACGTGACTGTGATTCAGCAGTATAGTAAACAAGCCCTGCATCAGTCGCTCGGATTACAGCAAGGCGCCGTTGTGACACCGCTCAGAACGTGGGGTGTCCCGCCCTCTGCCGACATCTCTCTGCTGCCTTCGCGCGCTCGTCAGCATTTCAGCTCCACCACCAACGGTTGACTACGGTTGACTGCACGCAAAGCAACACCATGGAGCCGGATCCCCGGCAAATCAACCGTTGATTGAGGACACCTGCACCTGCGACGGCAGCTCCTCGGGGCCTTGGATGAACTGAGGTCCGTTGGACTGAAGGCCCGCCCGGTTCGAGCCCTCGTGGGCCCTCGGGCCACACCACCTCAAGCCAGAACTTCATCGCCATCACGCTCACGACATCACCAGCCATGCCCCCTTGGCCTCGCCTCTCCTCCTTACGTCTCGCCTCCGCATTCTCCACCATGTCCTCCCACCAGCCGCAGCAGCCCGCCTGGCTCACGAGCCTCCTCGACGACCACTCCCCGCCCCCGAAGCTCTTCGCCTGGACGCCCGCCAACCTCTCCCCCGACAGCACCACCACCCAGCAGCAGCATCACCAGCAGCAGCAGCAGCAGCAGCACGGCGAGGATGA
>LFRF01000008.1:413760-560108 GCA_001189435.1 Tolypocladium ophioglossoides CBS 100239 | reverse complement strand
CGCCAGCCCGCACCTCGCGCGCATGGCATGGCCTGCAGGACACCCGGGAATTGCGCAGCGCGAGCCGAGATTCAGCGAGATTGCACGGCTTATGCACCCGGCGCGGCGCGCGCGGGCGTGGCTCAGCGCGTAACGGCGCGGCGAGACGGGCGCGCGACGAGCGGCCTGCCGTTTCTGACGCACCAGGCGTTGCAGAAAGGAGCCGCCGACCGCCGACGGACCCACGCGAGTTGCAAGTTGAAGAAGCTGCGCGCGCGCGCGCGCGCTGCTCACCGGGGGGCCCTGGTCGTTGAACAGGTGGCTGGTGGTGCTGTGCTGTGCTGTGCTGTGCTGCGCTGAGCGGTGCTGCGCGGCGCTCTGCTGTGCCGTGCTGTGCCTGCTGTGCCTGCCGTGCCTGCTGTGCCTGCTCGGCTCTGCGCGTCTCCTCCTCGTCGGTCTGCTCTCGCGGCCCCAGGCGGATGCTGACAGTCTCGTACGTAAGGCTTACAACACGTCGTCCGACGTCTCACATGGGGACCGCCGTGGACCGCCGTGCCGCCATCGCCATCCAATGTCACCATCCCTCCTGCGCAGCCCACTCCCACCACCACGGTGTGATTTCCAGGTCCCATCCTCACGACGTGCAAGGACCATGCAAAATTTCCCGACATCCCCGACCGATCGGATGAGCCTCGCCATGCGTGCCGCCCGTCACTGTCGTCACCGTCGTCACGTGCGCATCTGATGCGGAGAATGCCGGCTCCGTCCATGTCCATGAGCCCCGTCCCCGCCTATACCCGAGTATGTGCGCTTCGTCAGGTGCGTGCAGCGCAAAGTAATACAAGAAATACAGCATGCCCGCAAAGCTCGACCTCGAACGGCCGCCAGCGTATCCCTGCGTGCAAATCCAGCTCCCCCTTGACTAGGCAATACTGCCTCGCTGCGCAGCCTCCGACACTCCTGAATCCTGATACACCGCCCTCGCCCATGTCCACGCTCGCGTCGCAGCCACTGCTGAACCGAGCAATCAGACGAACTGCTCTACCCACACTCGCAGCCCGATGATCCTCTGCACCGCACCGCCTGCGTCTTCGCGCCCAGCCGGCCGCCCCATCCTCCTCGTCGAGTCTTCATCCTGTTGATTTCCTCGAGCTTGCTTGTGTGCCCGCCGCCCGCCGCGCATCGACGCATGAACTGCAATCAATCCCATCATCCCTCTTCCGGCTCAGTGCCCCGATACAGCTCGGGCCCCGCCGCTAAGGCACACGGCGCGGTTCCACGCCCTCGGTGAGGCCGCTCCGACGCCTGTCCAACGCCTGCGTGTCCAGACTCCAGAACTCCAGAGTTCCTTTGGCCCTTGGCCCGTGGCCCTTGGCCCTTGGTCCTTGGCGTATTGTCTGGCTGCATGCGCCATCGACAACCACAACCCGCCCGGTTCTCGCTGTCCCGAGGGCCACTGCGCTCTGCATGAACCACCCCGCCATCTTCACCATCTGTACCAACCAACTGCACCATTAATATTAGTATACGAGCATCATATCAAACCCAGTCGTCGCCACACACCTCGCCACGCGCTGTACACGGCAAGGCTCGTACGTCTTCAACGCCACAAAGTCTCATTCTGGCATTCTCCTCTTGATAGTCCGTAGTTTTACACAATTCCCAGTACATTGACCCAATACATCCGGGACTCAGCTTCAACGCCGTCGCCCTCCCCCATCCCCAACTTTGCAAATTTCCTCTCGGATCTGCGTCAGGATCAAGCTGACATCACGCGGCTCAGTCCAGTCCAGGCCCCTGCCACAATGGCCACCCTTTTTTTGGGGGGTTTTTTTTTGGCCACCTCGGCAAGCCCCTTTTCCTCATCTTCAGTCATTAGCCTCGTTGCTCTCACCCAAGCCATGTGCCAACCCTCTCCTCCTCCCCACCTCTTCACAAAGAACTCACAGTTTACTCAAAGTTGTCCGATCGATCCACCCAAATGTCCTCCAGCTCCGCAAAGCTGTGGAAATGCACGGGTCGATGGTGGTCGTTGTAGAACGGCAGCGGCGTGTCGAGCTTGACGTGGACCGGCTTCTTCTCCATGCCCGCAAACGCGCTTCCCATGAAGCTGTAGTTCCACTTGCCATCGTCTGGCACCAAGAAGAAGCCCTTGAACCTCGGGCTGAGCAGCAGCTTGCGCTTCTCTCCCATCGTCGCCATAAAACCTTGGGGCTGATCGCTCTGAGTGTCCTTGTTCTCCGCTCCCCACTTGTACCCTTGAGGAGTGAGACTCCACGCCGACAAGGAGACGCTGCCAGGCATAAATGACACCGACACCGTCGCCGTGTTGGTCTTGTCCCACTCTGGGTGCGCATCCAGCAGCCTCGCATGCTCCGTCACGTCGGCTGGGGTCATGTACGGCAGTTCGTTGCCCGCGATGGTGTGAATGACTCCCAGCGGCTCCATGCCCTCCAGGAACTCGCTCTGCGGCAGCTGCTGCGGCAACTTCACATTGCGCAGGCCGCCGATCTGCGGAATCATGACGATGCACTTAATCTCCTTCACCTGGTCATTGTCCGAGGGCGAGGAGCCGTAAAGATAGCCCGCAATCTGGACCCTCAGGTCCGCGATGGTGATGAACCGCTTGATGATGTTGTTGGGCATGACGTACGTCACGTCGTCCGCATCATCATCGACAGACGAGATGTAGATGTTCTTTGTCCTGGTTCGCAGGTTCGACGTCGCGAGGGCTCTCGTGCGCCATTCAGTCTTGGACGCGAATGTCTGCTGCTCAAACTGCGATGTCGTGGTGACGATGATGTCCTCGCCGTGCACGTTCTGCGTCTTCGTCGTCACAGCAGTCAGTTGCTGCTGCTCCTGTTGCTGCTTCTCGATCTCGGCAGCCTGCTGTCTCTGCATGGATGGCGCCGAGATCTCCATGCCGAGGATAATGTCGCGCACTTCGCTGCTCGTCAAGCTCGACACGTTGACGCTGTTCTTCTTTCCGTAATCGTTCAGGATGAGGTCGCGAAGCTGCGTTTCAACCTTGATCCAGTCTTCGTCCGACAGTGACGGCCAGATGTGATGATCCAGCGTGATTACCGTCTTGTCAGGTCGCAGGATCAGCTTCGTCTTGTCGGGATTGACGTGCAAGGCACGCAGGATAAGGATCAAACGAGAAAAGGCTGTGTACGAGGAGACGCTCTTGAGCCATTCATCGTACAAGTTGAACAACACCATCTGAGGCTCAGTCGCGCGCAGGATCATGTCTCCCAGCTTCTCAACCTTCATCGCGGCCTGGAAGGGGAGCTGCAGCTCTGACGCCCGAATGGAGATGTTGGGGAAGTCGACGAGCTGGACTTCGAGAGGATCAAGCAAACCCTTTCTCGTAACAATCAGCTGCTTGGGCTGTTCCTCCACGGGCAGCGACCGAATCAAGGCCGCCACTTCTTCAGCCGTCTTCCACTTTGCGAGCTGTCCGAGACGCTTCTGTCCAGCCCAGACACTCGTGTGGATGATCTTCAAGAACAGCTGTCCTGTTCGTGGGTTGAAGATGAAGATGGCACCATTAATGGGCTTGGTGGTCAAGTTGCCTTCAAACGTCTTGTGGATCGTGACACGGTAGACGTTTGTGTCATCAATGAAGAGTTGGGTTTGGTTGCTAAACAGCTCCGAGTAGTTCTGCGAGTTGAGGAACTCCTGGTTGCTCTCGGACGCGTACAGCTGCAGGCCCTTGCGAATACGCTCACGCAGGACATAGAGCGCGGGGTTTGCCTTCATGATCTTGGCCATGGCTTGCTGGATCAGTACCTTCAGTCCGGGAAAGTACATGCCAAAAGCAGCGTATAGGTTGTACGCAAGGTCGATACCAATCATGAGACCAGTAGCGGAGGGGTAGATGCTGGCGCTGTCAGTCGTGTAGTCCAGGTATTTGGCGCGAGTATAGCGCTCAATGTCGTGAGAGTCGTAGTCGCCGTATCGAAGCTGCACGTCGATCCAGAATTTGTTGGTCGTCGTAGGCTCAATCACATCCTTAGTGTCGTGCAGCTGCGATGGCCGCGTGACATTCCACTTTTGGCGGGCGAAAAGCAGGATATCCGCGCAGGAGCTGTTCATCTTGTACGACTTTCGCGGATGGATGGTTTCCTTCTGGACCGTCTCGATGCCGAGCGGCTCCAGTTCCTGATCAAACACCTGGCAAAGATCCATGACCACGGACTCATGGATCTTCTGCCACAAATGGGCTCGGAAGATCTGAATGAGGGAAATCTTCAGGGTGKGAATCTTGCCGTGCAAGAAAATGCCAGTGAGATCCAGCTGCACCTGGAAACCGACGTACACGTTGGCTCGGTTGATGGTCGGCGACCACCAGAGGGTGAAGCGACGGTTAGGAATCTGGTTGAGACCGGATCGCTGGGCGTTGGTCAACTTCTTGAACTTCATGGACTCTTCGAATCCCGACGCCTTCTCCCAGAAGAGACCCTCCCAGGAGGGGAATCCAGTCGCCTTGAAGAGAGTGTGCTCTAGAATCGTCTCCACACCGCCCAGGGCCTGGATGACATCGGTTCGGTAGGCGTTCAGGTTCCACAGTTTACCATCGTGTCGCTGACTGGTCCACCAGAACGGGTTGCTCTTCATGAGCTGGTATATCTTGAACTCTGCCCGAGCCCGGAAGCCCTTGTCGAAGCTCAGTGTGCTCCGGTCCTTCTGGAATAGGGTATTGATCCTGGGCAATCCGCGGTCCCAGCTGTCCTCGAGATCCTCCAGAGTCAGACGACGGATCTGCTGGTTCGCTTCCTGGCGCTTCTGGGAGTACTCCGTCCACACTCGTTGGGAGTCGATGAACTCGGCTTCCCACGGAATGATATACCGGAAAATGTTGGGGATCAAAGTTTCCTCGTCATGCGTCATGCCCGCTCGGTAGTGCGTGACACCAGTGTCAGTCTGCTTAGACCAGCGCTTATCGCTCGCGGGAATCAGGATGTGAGAGCCAGAAATCATGCCCAGGCCACCCAGTTCCTTGGGGGTGTAGAAGACCGCGGGGGGGAAACGAGAAGGCATCTTGGAGTTCAGTCCAATCTTGACTCTGGTTTGAATCTTGGTCTCGCACTTAACAATGGTGTCTAGCAGGTCGATTGTAGAAACGGCAGCTTCACGGTAGTATTTGAACAGCGCGATCAAGGCGGTATTCCACTTGTTGGCGATCTTGGTGAACGTGGTCGAGCCAGACGACATGAGAATCTGCCGAATGCGGTTGTTGAACTTCTGAATGTCCTCCTCAGTGACTTGCAGGAAGGCGTAGGCGGTCCTCTCCTTTGTCGCGTTGTCCACCAGGGACCACACGCTGTCCTTTACCGGAAACTCTTCGTTCTTATTCCTGATCTTAGGGAGAATCCGAACTTCGAACCCGCACATCGAAAACAGCAGGTTGGGGTTGTCGCGGCTGTAGACGCTGACGAAACTGTCATCCCACTCTATGGTGGTGACAGACCGCGGCAGGCGGTTCTTCAAGTCCCAGAAGACGGCACGGCCCAGGTTCACGTCATGTCGCATCAAGCGCATGCGGGAATCCCTCGGCCAGCACTTCTTGCTCTTGTACCCAATGACGTTTTCGAAGTTGGGGTCGGGCTGCTCCGTGAGGAAGCGCTGAATGAGATCTCTAGACTCCTCAGCTGTGAACCGCAGGAAGACCCAAATCTTGTCGATGTAGCGGCTGTACAGGCGAATCGGGTGTCTGGTCTCTGTCTCCTGATCGCGGAATTGCAAGAAGTCGTTGGGGCCTTGCGGCGGGCCCGCGATCTCGCTCGCTCGTTGCGGACCCAGAAGCAGGAGATCCAAAACAAGGCCGTAGTACTGGAACACAAAGGCTGAGAATTGCAGACCACGAATCATGCCATAACTGTTGACGTGGTTCATGTCCTTGTATGTCAGCTGACCGTTGTTCTTGGCGGTGATGTAATCGGCCAAGTTGTGGTCCATGATCAGTCTCAGGAGAGAATTCAGCAGAGTCAACTCCATCTTCTCATAGACCTTGGAGAGCTCCGTCTCGATCATGACGTTGCATTCGCCGTTCTCCGACTCCCACACCTGGCTCAGGTTGTTGATACCTTGAGCCCATTTATACACCAACAACGGTGGGACTTCAGAGTCGTACGGCTTGATCCACGCGGGGAACAAGTGTCTCTGATCGGCTTGGTACCAGAGGTATTGGTCCAAGTACGCATCACTAATCTTCTCGATTGGCTCGATGTCGTAAACGGGATTGATGGTGCTGTAGTTGTCGTTCATATCAATATTGACTTCCTTGAACGCCCGCTGAGTGAGCAGGAACCGCTTGATTCGCTCCAGGGTGGTGCCCGGGCTGTCGTAGGCTTGCTCGATCAAGGCGAGCTCTTCACGCTGGCTCTGATTGAGGCGACCCTTGACCGAGTATGCCTCTCTCAATCGCTCGAGAGCAAGAATCAAGATCTTGGTGTCGTGCTTGTACGACACACTGGGGAACGGGATGGGCGAAAACTTCCGTGACTCCAGCCAGTGGACAGTAGTGGTGTAGATGGCCACAGCTTCTTCAGATGAGACATAAGGGCCGTCCTTCATGTGATTGTGCTGTCTTTCCTGCTCTGCCTTGAGCCACAGTCGGGTCAGGCGACCGACATTCTTCTTCGCAACAGTCTTGTCCACAGTTGCTCCACGTCGGATTCGCTCGCGGTTGTAGTGTGCCACGGAGATCCACCAGTCTGCCTTGGACTTGACGTATCGCAGAATGATATTCTCGATCGGGGCCGGCAAGCCTGGGACCTTCCACGGAATATTGCTCTTCCAGCACCGCCAGGCCTCGGACAAGTGCTGTAGCACGGTGTTGACCTTGTTTTGCTTGATACCCTCTGGCATCATGTCCATGAGGTCGGCCATGACCGAGGCACGCAGCTCGAGGTCGAAATGAGATTCCACACGCTGCTTCGTCACAGTCTTTGCAACGCCCTTGCTATGTCGTCCCTCAAACTGACGCGAGAGCAGATTTCCGAGCCATCGCTCGAGCAGAGGGATGATGCCTCGCATGAAGAACAGCCATACTCTCCACGCCGGAGCCCAGAAGCCACAACCAGGACCCTTGCCAACGGGCCCTGCATTAAATCGATAATAAATGAGATGCTTCAGGTCCTTGCAGGTTCGAATCTGGTGCATGAGCTTGTACTTGTATCGGTACATGCCCGTCAACTGTCCGACATGGTTGAAAGCGTAGAGGATACCATCTGCAAGCTGAAAGGCATCAATATTGCCCAGACGGTATTGCACCTGAGCATCCACGATCAACTTTGTCAGTCTCAGGATTTCTCGCATCAAGTGGAAGGCATTTCCGAATCTCGACTTCTTTCGCTCTTTGGTCGTGAGCGTCTTGACCGGCTTCAGGTTGAAGTTGTAGTCAAGGTGGAGGTATGTGAGGTTCTTTCGGTGGATCAGGAGGTTCAGCATGTTGAACCCCTGGCGACAAACTTGAAGGCCTGCCTCCACCCAGTCGATGGTAGTCTGCTGGAAGAACTTTGTCTGCTTGAGTGACCTCAGCAAGTTCTGCTTGTTCTGAGCCTTGGGGGTCTTCTTGTGGAGCTCGTTGAGCACAAAGTTCTTGAGCAGCTTCTGGTACGAAACGCGGACCTTTACAGGCGGCCGGTCGGAAGGGGGGTGCTCGAGATACCACTGCTTCACCAGCGGCACATCTTGAGCACGAACCATGGGGCCGGAGCGTCTGTTAAAGGGGTATGGCGCCCACCACAACTCGATGGCAGATGAGGTGTCTTCGTTTTCAAGGTTCTCCTCGTCAAGGAAGGGGTCGAGTTCGGCTGGCAAATCGAACGACTCGGCTTCGGGCTCCTCGTTGTTTCCCGATCCAAACAGCTCATCCTCGTGAGATACCTCGACATTCTTCGGCGCGACGGTTCGCGAGGAGATGGGGTTGATTCGCCGATCGAAGTGGAAGGTCGGAAGTTCCGGGTCGTCAGCTCGATTGAAAACAACCTGCGGATACGAGTGCCAGGAAAGATGAACGCTTCTGGGCAGCGAGTTGTAAAGGTAAGGGTAGGCGACTCGGAATTCCGTGCGAACAGGGTTCCGGAAGATGATCCGATCAATGGCGTTGAACTCGCCAAAGTCCTCGTCGTTGGGATTGATGTCTTTGTAGAGGGGCTCAAACCGTGGCCCACCAGGGAGAGCAACATTCAGCGCCTTGGCCGTCAAGAAGCTCTTGAGATCGAACAGGTAGAAGTAGTTCTTATCTACAACGTCAGAGACGAGCGGCCGACTGAGGCGGAAGAGTGCGGCCATCTGAGGCAAGGTGAGGTTCCAAGCTTTGTAGCTTGGGCCATTCACATGGGGCGTGTCCAATAGCGGGCGATGGTCGTAGAACCACTCGTAGACAGCTTCATCCTCGTCGTCATTCAGCTCCATCTGGATGGGCTCGAGGGGCTCAACGTCTTCGATATTCTCGGACCACGACAGTGGGGGCTCTTCGTCATCGAACGGCGGGAAGCGCATGCGTTTGAACAATCGTCGATCGGCCTTTTCTTTTCGCATAAACGTCCACATCATCGCCCACTGCGCGAAGAAGACAGGCTCGATGACGCGTGGAACCTCGTTAACGAGGGTCAAACAGCCGTTGACGTGGTACAGGACCTTGACCTCGCGCGCTGACTCCCATGGCATGGGCATATTCTCCAGGAGCTTCATTACCGCGTGCGGCATGAACTTGAGCGCGCCCAGGTAGCTCCGTTTGTCGTTGGTGTACTTCTTCTGGGAAACATCGCCGATGTCCTTGACGATCTTGCGCAAGTGCTCGGGAGGCATGTCAGCCTTTTGAGTCTGCACGAACCCGGCTTTTCGCTTCTCGCCAAATCGGTTGCGCTGCTCTCGAAGCCATTCTTTCTTCTTCTGGGCGAACTTAGCGATCTGGGGGTTGGAAGGGGCATGGTAGCCAGGTGGCGGAGGTGCTGGCATCGGTGGAGGGGGTGGCATCGATGGAGGGGGTGGCATCGACGATGATGGCGGAGGTGGCGGAGGCGGGGGAGGCCCCCAGCCAGGGGGAGGCGGCGGAGGCATGCGTGACATGATGCTTCACGATGTCGTCGGTCGGGGACGCTTCATGCAGCTTGCCAGGTCGATGGCTACACGCCGTGGCGCGTGTGTCTCGACGCGCTTGAACTCTCGGCTCCTCTAATGGAGATCGCGTGACAAACTTGGGTAGCGACTCTTTGCCGATGAAAGACTAGCCGGTCTCGTGAGGAGGCACGGCGACGACCAGAGCGGCGTTGGTGGGGGAGACAAGGAGCGAGGCTACCTTGCGGTCGTGACAATTTTCATGAACTCGAGAGAAGGGATTAGGAGACCCACACTTGAGAACCACGTGACTGTTCCCTGCTTGCCACCTTTGGCCCGCACAGATTCAAACGCTCTTAAACATGACCGGCAAGTTCACTAAAGGCATGTAAATGTCACTTATTCGTGTACGTATGGGTTATTGATTCCGCCTAAAAGCAGTAGTCTTTACATATAATGACAGAAGAGCGCCCATAACGTTGCTGAGATGTTGTCTGCACCAGACGAAGCTGTGGTGTAAGAACGTGTTCATACCCAGGTAGGCAAAGGAAGGTTGACAACCGACTTAACTTATATGTCTAGAACAGATATTTCGTACTAGAGCGTTCTAATTGCTTACAAACTACGTTTACGGCCTTTGTAGTGCATAATTTCGACAGTATTCGTGATTCTCGGCTTCACGTTGAGGAATCCGTGCTTCAGGGTAGGCAAGTAGGGAACTTCATCAGCCAATAACGGTCTAGAAATTACATTACATAATCACCAGATCGACTTCTCCAAGATGCGTCTCCAGCACTACCATCGCGACCGAAGCCTTCACCCCGTACCATTAAGAGAGACGCCCGCCGCACATCTGTCAAAATGGCGCACCTCAGTACGCCCCCATCCCGCTGAGTTGACGCTAATTGCTAATCCGACTGCGCAGACGTCAAGCCGGACCCGGCGTACCTGAAGCTGCAGGGTGTGTGACAATCCCCCGAACTGCCCTCTACCCCTCTAACGCACCGGACAGCGATGAACAAGAACCGCCACCAGTACTTCCGATGGACGCCGCGGACGGCTAGAATCACCTTCATGTATGTGGTTGTTGTCCCCGCGATCTTCGGCTACGTCGCGTACAAGACAGACGTAAGTGCACACCATGCGAGTACGACACGACGACGAGGAGCCTAGGAGCTGACCATGCCCAGGGCCTGTGGGATCTGCGCGCGAAGCGAAAGGGCGACACTGTTTGGGAGCGATAAAGCATTGCGGTGGGAGTCGGTGTGTAAGCTCTGTACATATGGCGCATTCGGCATGGAATAGAGACTAAGGTCAAATCCACTGGATTGATGGGACGAGTTCCGTGAAAGTGTCAAACTTCTCTCCGTTCTGGGTATATTGCAACAACAGCCTTCTCACTCCATCTCGCGCGACCTTCCAGAGATCTTAAATTACCATCGGCCTCCTCGACGTCTGGGTGGCGGATAAGGTAAAGACTCCCCTCGTTTCCATTCTCCCATTGGGAATCCGCCTCTCCCTCCACGAGCGCCGCCGCGGCCAAACCCGTCTTCCCGACCGAGGAAGCCCCCGCGCTGTCCACGACCCTCTCGCATTCCTATGCCGGCATCCCTCCTCGCACTGGAAGCCGGCGCAATAGAGCCGTCCGAGAGCGTCGGAAGTATAGCGCAAGACACATAGTCGCCAACCACGAATCGCGCATCGCTCAACGTCCGGCCGATCTCTTGCTCCCCCCTCAGTGACCCGCCCATCTCGCCGAACTCTGACGTTTCTGCCCCTGGGCCGCCTTGTCCGATGACGATACTGCCCAGGTCCTTCACGGCATATCTAGGCGCCGCATTGTCGACTGCAGTTGTGCCGCGGAGGTCGGGATACACAAGCTGGAAGGCCAACCTGGTGCCAACAGCTGGATATGGGAGCGCCGAGGGCTTAGATGCTGCGAGTTCCATGGCCAGCTCACTCAGGGTACAGTTCGGCCATGTGTAGATGGAAATGTGAGGAGGGAGAGATGCAGTCGAAAATTCATCGGGCCTGGGTCAAGTCCTGTAAGTACGAGACCGAGGGGCTCTGCGAGCGTTCTCGTGGAGGTGGGAGAGATACCGGTGGAGGACGCCGGTTCGGTAGAAGAGATGCACGAGGAACGGCGCCGCGGGTTGGTGGTCGCTGTCTCCCAAGATAGAGGACATGATGCCTCTTTGCGCAGATTAATGCGAGAAGCGCACTTTCCAGCTTTCTTTCCAAACTGCTATCCTCGTTCACCCCATCGAACATGTTGTGATCGTTAGCTTCTGCTTGCAAGAGTGGCGGCGGAATGCAACTGTCTTCGGAAATATTTACCCGGCAAATACCCGTAATCGATAAAGATGCCGCTTCATGAGCCAAAGTTATGAGGGCGGCCTCTGCTTTACAATATTCGACACGCTCTTTTCAAAAGTTATACCAGTTTGCGAAGCTACGATCGTAGAGGACCCTGGTTCTACACCCAGACGACGTACCACCGCAACTCGACATCAACAGCGCCGGGGACCTCCCCCCCCCCCCCCCAACGCCACCATGGACTTTGCGACTCTGATGAACAAGGAGCTGGCCAAGTCCAAGAAGCCCGCCGAAGCAGAAAAGAAATACGTCAAGCGCTCCGAAGTCGAAGCCGGGCGCAAGGCCGCATACCTCGCCGAGCAGAAAGCCCTCGACGCCGAGCGCGAAGCAAAAGCCGCCTCAAAGCGCAAGCGCGAGGAAGACGCCGCCGCGGAGACCGCAGCGCGCGAGGACAAGCGCCGCAAGCTGGCCGAGGAGTCGCGGTGGCGGCGCGAGGAGCAGGAGTTGGAGGAGGCGAGGGCGCGCAGGAAGCGCCTAGGGCTGCCGGAGCTGGTCAAGGCGACGAGTGAGGACGTCGAGGACGGCGTACGGGCGGGGGGGGAGGGCATGCCCGACGAGGATCTGATCGATGAGTTCCGGGCGCTGGGGCAGCCGGTGAAGCTGTTTGGCGAGTCGCATGCTGTGCGGTTGCAGCGGTATAGGAAGTTGACAACGGTGGTGACAAAGGGGCCGATACCGACGACACTCGCGCTGGTGGAAGAAAAGGACATGAGGGTCGACGGGACGGTACCCAAGGACAAGGAAGGGCTGAAGTGGCTGTTTAGGCAGCTGGCAAGCTACTTTACCATGGTCCTGACAGCGTACGAGCGGGCAATGGAGGACGAGAAACAGGAGACTACTGCAAGCAAGACGGCATACAACGCCATGGTCCAGACGAGGGAGAACATGAAGCCGGTACGTGCAATCCTACACCCTCCTCGCTGCAACCGGCAAGCTAACTCCAGACCACCAGCTCTTCCGCAAGTTCGAAGCCGGCGACCTCGACTCCTCCCTCATCGAGCCCATCGTCGAAATCGTCAAGGCCCTCCAGGAGCGTCGCTACGTCGACGCCAACAACGGCTACCTCCGCCTCAGCATCGGCAAGGCCGCCTGGCCCATCGGCGTCACCATGGTCGGCATCCATGAGCGTAGCGCGCGCGAGAAGCTGCACAACGGCGAAAAAGGTCATGTCATGGGCGACGAGGTGACGCGCAAGTTCCTTCAGAGCATCAAGCGCTGTCTCACGTTTGCGCAGGTCAGATGGCCGCCTGAGGACCTGAGGCAGTTGATGGGTTGAACGGACGAGGCGCAGGAGAGACATACGGAGGCCACACCACCTGTCATTACATGTTTGGGGGAGAGGCCAGGTGGTGGCGGAGAGGAGGTGGTCAAGCCCCACCTTCGCCAAGAACGATGTGCGCGTCGTTCTCACGATGAGCGACTCGATACCCCGAATTGGACATTTGTTTTAGTTGCGGGTGAAGCGTCGTCATCCGCGCACTCGTGTCCAATGGGCGGGCACAAACCGGGCGACCCATTGCTCAAATAATTCGGATTATGGGTTTGGCCCCCGATGGGGAATGGGGAAAGTAAACAGAAAATGGAAGGCCCCTCTACCTATTGATGCGCCACCGCCAAAATGTAACACACTCTGATGCCGTGATAACCGTTCCCCTGAACGACGGCCTGGCAGTGCCGATGAGCTGCGGCAGTTGCCGATGCGCCCGCCAATGAGCGCATTCCGCCTCCAAGGGACTCGTCACCAGGCCCGCTCCTCAGGCCCTGTAATTCATGGCTCTCGGCTCAGTGACTGTCCTGGCATGGCGCACTCGGTGATTTGATCGATCACATACATCAGGTTGTTTCAACTCCCAACAACCAACACGTCAGCATCAGCCCTGGCTCTCGACGGCGCCACCACCCGCATGTACGAGAGTTCTATTCTCGTCGTACCACAACTCGTCCGTGCTCAGCCCGGGGACGTGGTCCGCGCTTTGCTTCTTGGCTCCAACGACCTCCAGACCTGCGGCGACGAGGCTGATGCGCCGCAGCCGCTCCTTGGCATCCTGTTCGTACTTGCGCGCCACCTCGAGGGCCTCTTGTTGCATCTCGGCGCGCGGATCGGGACGAACTGCCACTAGTAGCTGCCCCCCATGCTGGTTAGTATGCTCCGGCGACTCGGATGTCATGCACAATGGGGCTCGTACCATGTCCTTGCCGTCGATGTGGGCCTTCAACGACCCTTCACGAATCATGTTGACGAGCTCCGGCTCGATGGAATGGCCTGGTTTGGCAAAGGCAGCGTCGAGACTGCTGATGGTGACGCACGAGAAGGGCACGAAGTACTGGACGATGCACTTGCTTCGGATTTTCGAATAAATAGTCGGAATGTGCTTCTGGAGATAAATATCCAGCAAGTAGTCCGGGCGCGCGGACTCCAGTATCGACAAGCAGTTGGAGTACCGGCCGTTGATGAACAGGCTGATGGCTTTCCGGATGTGCGGTTCGTGCTCTAAAAAGGCCCGGAAATCGTGATTCTCGAGGACTCGCTGTTGCAGATCTCGCCTATCCATGGTGGCGAGAGCCGTGAGACCTCCGTAGACGGCAACATCGTTGGGGCTTGCGATATTGGCGTAGTCGGACGGGGGAACGTTGGCATCGGCCTGAAGGAAACTTTGGGCCGCGTCCCCATAATGGCCCATGCCGAGGAGTGAGATTCCAGACACTATTTTGGTGTACGCCTGCGTGGCCTTTTCCTCCTCGCTGGTCTGTACCCCGCCTATCTTGCCCACGTTGTTTAATACCATGGTCCAGTCGCGGCGCTGCAAGGACACGTTGGCGAGGTGCATGCTGCAGTCGATGATGTGCTTGGTGGTGCTCACATCCTGGCGCATGCGAGCGTAGGCCTCGGATGCCTGTTGTAGCTTTCCTATGCTCTCCAAGTGCTTTCCTAGATCTTCGTTGCCCATCTGTCGGTGAATCAGTAAGCCGGATCGCATGAGTGTGTCGGACAGGTGGGGAAGAGCAGGTGTGTGATGTTGTGCTCTTACCCGAATGCTCTCTTTGATGAGATTATTCCTGTACCCCTTAAGCTCTGCCTCGAGACGTGCTGTCTCCAACCTGTTTCCCATTTCGGTCTGCTCTATCCACACATCGTCTCTCTGAGCTTCGGGCTCTTCCGGAGCGGCGATCCTGATGCAATCCCATATCTCCCTGTACCGGGAAACATCCAGTGCTTTCTTTGCTTCGATGACGGCCGCCCTGAGAGCATCGACGCACAACGGAACGGACGTCTTGCCGATGAAGATGAGGCGGTCGAATCGGGTCCGGCCTAGGCTCGGGAGCGAACGCAGGGTCAGAGGCTGCAGAAAGCACCCACAGGGCCAATAGGGTAACGTACCGGTGTAGTTCTGGATATAGAGATCGAGGTCGAGCTTGGGCTGATCTAGCAAGGATGGGTATCAGTACGGGAGGCACCTCGCTGGAGGCAAGGTAGCTGCAAGGCGGATGCAGGGTGGGACAGCACGCACCTCTGACGACGATGCCGCCGTGGCTGGTCGCCTGAGCGAGGAACGCCAGCACCGAGTCGGAGGCAGCCATGGAGACCCGAGGAGCCGATGCGATGGCGGGTGTCGAGATGTCTCTGGATGGCGAAGAGGCTCAAGGCTGGATGGAGCGCTACAGCACGTGCGTTGGGTTGGCGAAGGCGTTCAGCCTCTTGGTCGATCGAGCTTGCAGGAGGAGGGTACTGCTAGGGATTGGCGGGGGTGCCCCTTGCCCCTGGGCCTTGAGCAGCAATTGTGCCCCGAGCTTTTAGCGGGGTGCTCCGGCTGTCCAGCAGGTGCCCGAGCTTTTAGCGGGGTGCCCCAGCCCAGTTGTCCAGTGGCTCCTCGCTGACCTGGGAGGCACTGCGTTGGACGAAGCCTGAGCAGCTCCGAAACGACAAGGTACAGGCCTTGATCACAGGCTGCCCTTCGCGCAGGGAACCTTGCCACGGTGTGCCTTCTCGCACCATCCATGGGCCGCGTGCTGCTAACCCACCCACATGCGGTGCTGCCGTGGTGAAGCTTCGCACAAGGTATCAGTGTCTGGCGTACATGGACTTCATGGAGTACCCATCCAGTCATTGCTGGCCCAAACGAGGCCCAGCAACGACGGCTTCACGAATTTCACGAATACTTGGTTTGCACATGGCCACTGATCCGCGGATGGCTCTCAGCGATGCCTTTACTGCCGTTGTGCACTGCCACCCAGGTACGCTGCTGTACGACCTGACCTCTCTCAGCGGACGCACCACCTTCATCCCGCGCATGCACGAAACGATCCTGGGTGGCATGGCGATTCCCGCAGTCTGGAACGACACGCGGTGCCACTGTGCGACCCAACAAGGAGGGACATTGGCGAATTCGGTGCAGGAGCCGACCAGGAAGTTGGAGCACTGCCCTGGTTACACCGCGTGGTCGACCCCTTCACTGTCCGCCCAGTCGCCTGCCTGTCCGTCTGGATTTCCTGCACCGTTGCGTCCTCTCATCCCCGCGATACACGGACGTTGAGTAATAATAGCCTCAATGGGTGATTCCAACGAACATGACACAGCCACCAAATGCGTGAGACTGCATGTATCAGTATATCATGATATCGATGGGATGGTTGGTGTTGCATGCAGTGGGAGGCCATTCTCCAATTCGCCAGTCTATCACGAGCGACTCAAGCCAGCAGCCAATCATGGCAGTTGTATTGACAACGAGGAGCACCACGGGGTCTCTTCTCTGGCTTCCATGCTGTCCTCGAGTCGGGTGAGCAGTTCGTCGTCAATGACGGGCGCCTCGGGTTTGCTATCAAGGCAATGAACCATGCATAACCTTATGCGATCAGGGAGGCTCTCGCCTGGCACTCGCCTGGCACAGGGCGGGCTTCACGAACGGTAAAACGTCCTGCAGAAGGCGTCGAAAGAGGCTTTCCCAGGAGCGCCGCTGGGACAAAACGAGCTACACAAGGAACGACCAGCCCACCAGTCTATTTTTCTTTCTTCCGCCGCGATTGAGGCTGGGCTTGGTGCCCAATGGTCGGCCAGCAAAACAGAAACGGCGTCATGCATCCATGCATCCAAGCCTCCCACATTGCCAAGGAAAGTACCCTTTTTGGCCTGGACGAGTACCCGGAGGTAGCGGGCGATGTTTGCCGCAGCAGCTTTCGCCCAACTGCCAGCAGCAGAGTTGGTCGCGTGTGAGGGCATTCTTGAGAGATGCGATGCTCAAGGGGCAAATAGAGAGCAACCCTGCAAGCCTCACCGAGTCTCCCCGGACGCCGCGACGTTTGCTCGTCAAAGCGCAACGCCGCTCACACGACCAGTGCGTTTGCGCCTCTTGCTATCCTCGCTGAAAGCGTTCGTCTGACTGCTCCTCGAGGGAGAACAGGACCTGGAACCGTCAGCCGCTAGCCCGGTCTCTATCGCCGACAAGTCTGGACCCTCGTCTGAAATTCGCCCGGCAGACGTACGTGGCCCTCCCCGACCTGAACTGCCACAATGGGCATGATACGGACGGCTGACTACGAATTGTCGGCGCCGGATCGGATCCGTCCAACCGTCTCTGCTCTCCACCCACCCCAGTCCGCTGCGCACTCTTCTCTACCACGCGGTAAATGGGCTTTCAGGCTTCGGCTCGTCCAGGAGCGAGCCCTGGAGCGCTTGGGGTGGTTCGCGGGAACACCTTGACGCCACTTTCCGAACCGCTGCCCGCCCCCTCTCCTTGTCAGCATGTCTCTTGTGCCCTGCGTCGATCGCCGTCGAGTAATTCCAGCTGTTTGCACAGCCCGATTTGTGGTCCCTTTGGCTTCGTCGAGTCCACTCGCCGTCCCTGTCTCGAGGCCTTGGCGCCCGTTCAGTCGTCCACGACTAACTCGTCGTCGACAGTTCCCGGCATTGAAGTGCCGTGACACCTGGAGCGGCGTCCTCTTACGATACATGACGGAGGCAACGCGGTAAGCCAGCCCCGGCTGTATGTTTTGCAAAACAGGGTCCGCGGCCTTGGCGCCGGACGCGTCTTTCGAGTCTCGACTCTTGACCTCGACGCACCGTGCTCGCTGCTGGTCCGGCGCCCGTTGAAAGGCCGTGGCAGAGCATCGTCTGAGCAGCAGCCCCAGGATCTGGGGGCTGCAGCAAGGTCTCCCTTGGCTCGGGTACATACATAGTACGCTTACATTGCCTGCACTGTTCTGTCTGTACCTGACCAGTGGAGAGTTTCTTCGAGATAAGAATAAGGTGCATGTAAGCCTCTCGTCTGGCGCCTTTGAGGCGGCGACAACGGATTACTCGTACGGAGCGCCGACACGGACAACCTTTCCGTTGTCTCAGGCCTGGGATCTTCGTGGGCGAGCCAGGAGACGCATTCGAGCTTCTCTTTATTCCCTCACCGCTCGTGAGGCGCTCACTGCAGCATGGCCATTGCCTCTGACGAGGATGCTCTAGCACTGCAGCGCCCGGCATCATCCGACGCTCATCTAGACCTCTGGCTCAGCGCCTGTTGGTGGCCCCGGATGGTGGTGCGCCAGCTGAGGCTAACACGAGCCCTCCGAGGTGGCGAGGTACTGGCACCACGCGATACAACGAAAGTACAAGCAACGTGCCAAATGCCAGCGGCCCAAACGGTCAGCCCCTCCGGCGGGACCGCCTCTAGCTCAGGATCCACCTGCCTCACCTCGCAAGTACTGTGCATGTGCATTGGTATCGTGATACCGTGCGCACTCGGGCGGGCCTGGCAACCATTTCCAACTAAAACCGCTGGCCCCCTCCCACCCATCTCCGTCCTATCAGCCCCTAGCGACAAGGCACTGGGCTAATTTACCCCCCCCGTTTGTTTCGCTGCGCAGTTGCTGGCTCCATGCGTCCAGCCCAAGTACCTAGTGCGTAATTCCGCCAGCGGCGGGCTCCATCCAGTCAAGCCCAGCCTGCCGCGCTGCATTGCGTTGTTTGAAGCGGGCTCCGTTGCCCCCTGTTGTGCTTCCCGTCCCTCTCAGCCAGCGCCTGCGGAGCCCTGAGTTCCTGGCCAGAGAGAGAACCCTTCCCTCTTCCCGTCCTCTCCTGTTTCGCTCGCCCAGTCCTTGTTGTCCCCGTCGCCGCCGCCGCCGCCAGTGGAGAGAGTCGCGGAGGTCGCTGGCTTTAGGCGTCTTGGCCTGACTCTTGTCTCGTCTCCCGTTCTCGCAGCTCTCGCCTCACTCTTCCTCAACAATTCTCTCACTCCCGACTGTCTCAATTCGCCCGTCGCACAGCAGCACCGAGCAGCAGCCCGCAATCGCGTCGCCATCGCTCTCGGGGGAGGCCGCGGCCGCCCGTCTCATGGCTTGAGCTGCAGACTCCGCGGCAATTGGGACATGCGCTGCCTCTGGCTTCGCAACCCGGGACCTGCAACGACGACAACGCCGCCGCTCGCCTCGCCGTAGGTAGAGTTGGCTCCTGGCTCGCTCACTAAGCCTAGCCAACGGCGGCCTGGCTCTTATTTTCTGGCTCAAGCTTTGACTCTGGCTCGACACGACCGACAAATATCCCGACAACCGCCTTTGAGCCCCGCCTCCCGGTGTCCCCGTATGACCTCGTAACCGCCGCCGCTCCCCCTCGACGGCCCGTGGCCAAACGCCTGTGCCCAGCCGACCGCCGAACTCGACCGCCCTCCCTATTCACACATCCACAAACCCGCCGCCATGTCCGGCGACATATCCGAAGACGACGCCGGCCCGCTGTCGGTCAGCGACTGGCAACTCCCGGACGCTCCCTCGCCCGTGGACAGCACCAAATCCGACACGGAACTCGACGACAGGAGCGCGGATCCCAACGCGCCCTCGCAGCCTATCCAGAAGCGCCGACGAGTCACGCGCGCCTGCGACGAGTGCCGCCGCAAGAAGATCAAGTGTGACGGCAAGCAGCCCTGCACACACTGCTCCGTGTATAGTTATGGTACGCATTGCGCCGTCAGCTTCTTGCCGGCCGACTCCCGCCGCGCGTTTTTAACTCTCCAATTGCTCCCTAGCTAACATGAACCTTGTCAAGAATGCACGTATGACAAGCCCTCCAACAGGCGAAGGAACCCGGCTCCGCAGTATATCGAGGCTCTCGAGAGCCGTCTGCAGCGCGCCGAGACTCTACTGCGCAAGTTCATGCCCGATGTCGACTTGGCTGACCCCAATCTCGACCCTGCCGTCCAGCAGGAGTTTCACAACCGCGAACAGGTTCGTGCCAATTCCGCCAAGCTGCACGCCGGCCCACCGGTCGACCCGGACGCCAACGATGCGAAGCTCATGACCATGATCGACTCTATTGGCCAGCTGGACCTCGACGACAAGGGCGGCTGGGACTTCCATGGCACTTCGTCCGGCGCCGTCTTCTTGAGGAGAATGAAGGACCACTTCCGAGGCATGATGGGACCCATGTCCAAGGGTCCTTTCCTGCCTCGGCCTGAGCGCCTGCCGGGTCTGATGTCCCTGGACTCGCCTTCTCCTGCCAGCAATTCCCCGTTCTCGGCCGTGTCTTCCTATCCAGACCTGCCGCCCAAAGACGTGGCTCGCAAGCTGTGCTACTACTCCCTCAGCTGCGCCACTTGCCTCGTCCGCATAATCCATATACCTACCTTTTACGAGCGATTTGACCAAATCTACGACCGGCCGATCGAAAGTCTCAACCAGGAAGACACTCACTTCCTGGGCCTAGTCCACGCTGTTATTGCCCTTGGCTGCATGTACAACAATCTGGACGATGCCAAACCCAAGAGCGGAGCCTACAAGACGGCCATGAATGAAGGGTATGTTGAGCATTGCTGCTAGGTTCTTTTGCAGACACTGACATGTTGTAGCTTCAAGTACTATAAGACGGCAAGGGCGCTCCTGCAGGACCTTGCGGAGTGTCGCGATATTGTATCGCTCCAAGCCCTATTATTCATGATTCTCTTCCTCCAAGCCACGTCGAACCTGAGTGCCTGTTACGCCTTCGTTGGCCTCGCGCTCCGCTCCGCGTTGCGCATAGGCCTGCATCGACACCTGCAGCATGAGAAGATTGGCGCCATCGAGCAAGAGGTCCGGAGACGAGTCTTTTATGTGATCCGACAGATGGACATTTATATCTCGACAATGCTTGGGTTTCCCCTCCTCCTCAACATCGAGGACGTCGACCAGCCGTATCCCACCGAAGTGGACGACGAGTACATCTCCAATACCGGCATCATTCCGCCGCCACCCGGAACGCCCTCGTTCTTCGAAGCCTTCAACGCGCAAACCCGACTGATGGAGGTTTTGGGTAAGATAACCAAATACGTCTACCCGATGCACGGACAGGGTCAGCCCGGCATGAAGGGCGACAAGCCGACCCCGACATATCTCATCAGTTACGCGAAGATCAAGGAGATTGAGACGGATCTGCATGGGTGGTACGAGCGGCTGCCGGAGATGTGGCGGCCAAGCCCCGACGGCCCGATCGAAGTCGTCCGGTAAGTCCATCCATGGTTAATGTGACAAGTTGGGTGAGTCTAGTCGCTTATCAATACTGACTCTGTTCGACTAGTGTACGCCATCTACTTCGCTTTGCATATGCGCATGTGCAGCTCGTGCTCTATCGACCATTCCTGCACTACATTTCACCTCGCCTCATCCAAGCAAACAAGGTCGACGAGTTGTCGTATGCGTGCGCGGCCGCCGCTATCAGCGTGTCCCGCAACATTGTGCACATCGGGTTGGAGATTCGGAAGCAGGGCGTGCTCAGCGGTCCTTACTGGTTCATGCTCTACACCGAGTTCTTTGCCGTGCTCTCGCTCGTCTTCTACGCCACTGAGAATCCGGACAAGCCAGGGTCGCAAGAAGTGTTGGCAGATGCTCGCGCGGGACGGCAGATGATTGCTGACCTGGCTGACAAGAGCATGTCTGCCGACCGAGTCACGAAAGCTCTCAAGGTATGAATCATACCCTCCAGCCGCGCCGGTAATTCATTCGCGCTGCTAACACGTATGGCGAACAGCACTTGTTCGATCAATTACCAGAAAGACTTGACCAGGCACGCGCACGGCCAGTGCCGAGCAAGAAGAGGTCTGCCGCGGCAGCCAAGTCTGGGGCCGGTCCGCAGCACCATGCCACGCTGACCCCCGGCATGTCGTCGCAACGAACCGAGGACTTCTTTCGGAACCGCACCGGCAGTCTAGCAAACGGACCGTTCGGCACGCCGAACTCGCGAGGCTCGGCCGACAGCATGGGGCAATCGACGGAGCACGCCTTCCCGGACACGAGCTTTTCAGCAAGCTTGCACGACATGATCCCCATGGACCTGTCATCGCGGGCGACGCCAGACTCGACGAGCACGGGCAGCTCACATCGTCACGGATTCTCGGCGCAACCGTACGGCGCACAAGGCGCGCACAACCCCGTGAACAAGCTCGACTCGCTCATGTTCCCGTCGGAGGACCCATTTGCGTACCCCAACCAGCCCATGATGGAGCTCGGGTTCCAGCCCAAGGCAGAGGGACCAGCGGTGACGCTGGCTGCTCCCGGGCACGACCCGTCCTTTTTCTTCGCTGGGCCCCTGGATGACGTAGGGGACCAGCTGCTGGGCCAGCCTCCGCCGTACATGGTGCAGCATCAAGCGCAGCAGCATATCGGCCTTGGCGGAAGCCACTTCGATGCACACAACATGATGGCGATGCACGCGGCGGCGCCGCCTCAGCAGGCACAACGACCACCTGTGCAGCACCAGAGCTCGGGGAGCTTTTTTTCGGGGTTCCGGCGAGCACGTGCTGATCGGCAGCAAGAGAGGCAAATCGAGCAGATGTTTACGCAGCAGGGCATGCAGCCCGACTGGGGGAGTTTCTTTGGTTCTGGAAGAGGCGGATTTCAAGGGATGTGAACGGCCACCACCACGTGATACCCATCTTTTCTTTATCCTCGGTTTTACTATGTTGTGTTTTGGCTTTTACAATCTGGGGAGCCCATCGGGGACGTGCCATATTTTCTCGGAGTTTTGCCACGTTTGTGGGTATATCATATATAACAAGAGAAGATTGGTTGGATACGGCCATTTGCTTCGGAGAGCGGGACAGCGTGAGTCGAGCTGCGAGCGTCGAGATGCGAGCGTGGATGCCGTGGCTGGCAGGGCAAAGAAAGATTGGGTTGTTAGAGATGCATTGTGGACGAGATGTGGCAGGGTTGAACATGTATGTGTTATGACGGGCTACATTCACAAGCAGGGAAAGCAGGGAAAGCCGGGAAATGAAGAGAGGAGTGTACATAGTGAGCCCAGAGCGGCAAACACATGAGGACTGTTTGGAACAACCCTTGCGATGTCTGCCTGGGGTAAAGACGATGCGCCTCAGATGGCCAGGGACTATCACCCCACCTCGTCGTACAGCATGAAGCCATTCTTCACCTCTTCCCGACGCTGCTCTGACGATGAGGGTGACGTACTCGTTGGTAAAAACGGCGCTGGGGCGGCCGCCATCGGCACGGAGCACAGTGCGGCGACGGCGGCGGTGGGAGCCGACACCGAGCTGAGGGGCGTTGACAGGGGCTACCCTTTTGGGCATGGCTCCTTCGCATGACTGGGGACATGCGTCCTGCAAGTACAAGTGCTGTACTCCGTACTGTACCTCCCTACAGGAGCGTGGCTTCACGTGGTGGTGATGGCGGTGATGGCCGGGACGTGAGCGGCGGGGAGACAGCCGACCCGCCAACGGTGGATTGATGAACGGCATACATCGTACACGCAGCGATGCCTTGCGCGCTCGTCCGGATGTACGTACCCGATATTTGTGAAGAGCGAGCAAAAGTCCCATGCTTTCAGAATCAAGTCCATAGCGAGCCATCATGGCGATCCAACGGAGCACGTCCGTGGGAGCGGGGTCACCACCTACCCATTTGGGCAGTCTGTTTGTCCACGCCGACCGGGGTGCGCTGCCAGCTTTCAACGCTGCACTCCACGGGTGCCGCGTATAATTAATTTTGGATCCGGTTTCGCACGTGCCATGTATGACGGGTGCCACGCTTCGCGAGGAACCTCACCCGGACTTCGTGCCAAGTAACTCTACTGCGTTTCTGTGTCGTCGAACGGGTGGCACTTGGCACCGCACATCATCTTGGTGGTCGCGGAGACGGGAGATACCCGACGACGGAACGCAGCGATGGAGCTGGATTACGACCTCATCCTCGAGGAGGACTTTGACGCACTGTAGGTGCTCTGCCCAACACGGACGGGCATTGTGGGATTGGCGTGCTGACGAGGAGGCGTAGCTGTCTGGACGTCAAGGGCGGCAGCGGTGCTTGGTCGATGGGCTCATCCACGCCCGTCAGGTATCCAGGTGTGTGCCGTCATCTTTCTCCTTCATGGGACACATGGCTAAGCCAATCCACCAGCCAAGCTCCATGCCCGCAGAGTGGCCGCCGAGCTCGCCGTCGACGGTGGCCTCGTCTACCTCCCCGGCCAGCCGGAGAAGGACCTCGAGGACTCGGACCAGCCGCAGCTCTTCCGCCAGCGCCGATAGTGCGTCCCTACACTCCCCTATCCACAGCTCACTCGCCTCATCCAATGCCGTGAGATATGGAGGTCCTGTGACTGACACCCTCGGAAGCTTCTTCTACCTMGCGGGCGCCAACTTTCCCGACTGCCACATCACGTACGAAATCGCCGCCGACCGCCTCGTCCTCTGGATCCCCTACGTCGAGCCGCGCCAGCTGCTCTGGTTCGGGTCCAAGCCCTCGGCCGCGCGCTGCGCGCAGCTCTACGATGTCGACGAGGTGCGCTACGCAAGCCAGCTGCCCAAGTTCCTGCGCGGTCGTGCCTCGACGACGACGACCATGTACGTCCTGCACGCGGACCAGGCCCCTGACCTGGATGGCCTCGGCAGCAGCGGCAGCGGCAGCAGCAGGGGCGGCATGAGAATTAACCACGCCCTCCTCCGGCCCGCCATGGACCGCGCCCGCGTCGTCAAGACCGACTACGAAGTCGCCATGATCCGCCGCGCCAACGCCGTCTCCAGCGCAGCCCACCGCACCATCGCCGAGCACCTCCTCAAGGCCCCCAGCGAGCGCGACATCGAGGCCATGTTCCAGGCTGTGTGCACCTCGCGCGGCGCCCGCGCCCAGGCATACCCCATCATCGCCGGCGCCGGCTCCAACGCCTCGACGCTGCACTACGGCGCCAACGACCAGCCGCTCGCCGGCAAGCAGCTTATTGTGCTGGACGCCGGCTGCGAGTGGGACTGCTACGCGAGCGACATCACGCGCACGCTGCCCATCGCGGGCGCCTTCTCGCCCAGGGCCGCGGCGGTGCATGCGATTGTGCAGCGCATGCAGGACGAGTGCATCGCGGGCGTGCGTCCCGGCGCCGTCTTCTACGAGCTGCACCTGCACGCCGCGGCCGTGGCGCTCGACGGCCTGCTGAGGCTGGGTATCTTGAAGGGCGACCGCGACGAGATTGCGCGGGCGGGCACTGTGGCGGCCTTCTTCCCGCATGGGCTGGGCCACCACGTCGGGCTCGAGGTGCACGATGTCGCCGGCGGGCTGCCCCTTATTGCAGCAGCTGCTGGTGCGTCTGCGCCGGGCCTGCGCCTCGAGGAGGGGAAGCGCGAGATGATATCGCCGCAAGCGCTGGTGGCCATGGGCAACAAGTCGCTCTCGGCCCAGGACCGGGAGCGCCAGCGGCTGCGGCCCAACATGATTGTCACCGTCGAGCCGGGCATGTAAGTCACCCCCTGGCCCAAGGTTTGGATGCATCAACGAATCGTCTCTGACAACGAGTGATAGCTACTTCTGCCGCGAGTACCTCGAGGGGTACTTCCTCAGCGACGCCGCCCACGCGCGCTTCCTCGACGCCGACGTGCTCGAGGGCTACTACCCCGTCGGCGGCGTGCGCATCGAAGACTGCATCCTGGTGACGCCCGACGGCAACGAGAACCTGACGACGGCTCCCAAGGGCGACGAGCTGCTCGACGTCATCAACAGGGGGCGCCAGGGTCGAAAGCGCGTGTGATGTCCACGGACATACGAAGTAGGGAGGCGTGACATGTAGTCGCCTGAATACCCAGTGCCAGCCATACAAGATTTGGAAACAAGTCACGTATCTATCCCACAATAAAACTGCCATCACGATCACCCATGTTACTGAAAGCTTGTTGACTGTCCAAACACATCGTCTCGTTTGTACATGTAACTCTTGGTGAACCATACCTACTCCGTACGCAAGTACGCAATACTCCGCCATGCAAAGAGCCAATTCCATCTTTTACCACCATCACCACCACACCACCACCACCTCACAGGTACTTTTTCGGGCTGTTGGCCCTGCGCCGCTTGTACATGACGTACGCCGCGACGAGCATCACCTGCGTGCCGACAAAGATGAAAATCAGCCTGCCGTGGCCCGGCACGCTGCTCGCCACGGCGTGGCTCAGCGTCGCGTGGTGGTCGCTCAGGTACCCCTGGAAGGACGCGTCGTGCGCGCTAAACTTCTTGTTGATGTCGTTGCGCATGGAGCGCACCTCCTTCTCCAGGTCCTTGAGGCGGTTGAGCAGGTCGTCCGTCTGCTGCGTGTGCGCTATCTGCCCGCGCAGCGTGTCGAGCACCTGCTTGATCTCCGAGTGCCGCGTCTCGTCCTGCTGGTGGTGCTGCGTCACGGAGCGGTGCACGGCCGAGATCTGGTGCATGGCCGACTGCAGCCGGTTGTGCAGATCCTGGAACTGCGTCCGCGACGTCGTGAACTGGTCCGCCGGCTCGTCGGGCATGGTGTTGCCGCTCGAGAAGTCGTCGTGCGGCGGCGGCTGCTTCTGCTCGTCCCTGGGCGGCTGTTTCTGCTGGGTGGCGTAGTTTTTTCCCCTTTTGTTGCTGTTGTCGACATCGCCAGACACCGTCGAGTCCGTCATGACGACCATCTTGAACACCTCAAACGAGTCGGGGCTGTCCGGCGTGGCGGCCGTGATGCCAAAGTAGTACCCCGGCGGCAGGCTGACCTTGTCCGTCTCGAAGCAGAGGTGCCCGTCAATCTCGACCTTGAACGAGTTGATGGTCTGGCGCAGCTTGACCTGCGACGGCCGCCCGAGGTTCCGGTACGAGTACTGGCAGTGCCCAAAGGCAAGCTTGTCGACGCTGTGGTGGTGCATGTAGTCTACCGTGCCGTCGTTCAAGAAGCCGCGGATCATGCCCGCGGAGCCGCCTTGGGCGTCAATCACCAAGCCCAGGCCGTCAAACTTGCCCACCGAGTAGATGCTGTTGGAGCCCACCTCCTGGCTCCCGCGGCGCGCAAGCCAGATGTTTATGTTGCCGCCGCCTCGCTCGGGGCCGTTGGCACGGAAGTCCACGTCGGCCACCCATGTCGAGCGCGTCAGGGGCGTCTCGGCCCAGATGGCGCCGCGCTGGTTGCCGGGGGCTACCGGCGTGAGGATGACCTTGTTGGAGAGCAGCTCGGGCTGGCGCGGCTGGCCCGAGAGTGCAAAGCCGGGGATCCGCCCGGGGTTGTCGTTGGTGCTCAATCTGGACAACACAAAGAAACCATCGTCAGCTTCAGCAAGTCCCAATGCGAGGACAAAGGTGGGCGTGGTCGCACGAACCGTCCCGAGTGTCCAAAACTGAGCTCGTTGATCAGCCATTCGGCGTGGCAGAGGTTGGCAGCGAGCAGCGCCGCTAGCGCCGCGGGTACGCCGAGAACTCGCATTGTCACAACGTTTTGACGGCTCTCGTCCTGTCACGAGGCTGCGTTATACGCGAGGTGCAAAGGCGAGGTGGCGGAGGCGCAAAAGTACGAGAGCTGACCAGACCAGCTGGTGGGATGAGGACACTTTGCAGTGCCCGCGCGGTTAGGACCCTGGTTTGAAGGGCTCCGCGCCCAGCGCCCTGAAACCCGCGCAAGGAAGCAAAAATAAAAGTGACAAGGCCCCAGTTGAGCTCAAAACACACGCGCTGGCCCGATCCAAGCTCGAATACTGAAAGATGAGATGCAAGGTCCAACGAGGGCAGAACGCGAAGCTCTTATCGAGTACGGAGTACTCCGATACGCAGGTACCAACTCGTAGGTATGCAAGGACACGGTCGGTTCGCGGCAGTGTACTTTGTCGGTTTGTCGGGGTACGAGTACTCCGTTCAGCTAAGCCACGCACAGGACCTTCCCAAGGGTGCTATAGCTCGGTTGTGGCTGTGGCCGCTGCTGATTGGCGCAGAGGGTCCGTCTTGATATTAGGTACGTACCTCTAGAGGGGAGCTCGGGCCAGCAAGGCCATGAAACCATCACCTCGCGCTTTCGCATTTCCATCCCAGTCGCGATGATGATGGGAGCACCAGCCCGCTGAAGCCTTCCCTGGAGCGATGCCGTGACGCGCCAGCAGCATTGACAACATGGCAGAATCATACCAGACCCTGACCCAATGTGCGGTCGTTGCCGCCGCATTCAAAGTCCTGCTCTTCCCCGCGTAGTGAGTTCCCTCCCGAGCTGTCTAGCAAGCATCAGACCACCAACGGCAGCAGCAAATCCACAGACTTCGAGGTCCACCGCAACTGGCTGGCCATCACAAGCAGCCTCCCCGTATCCGAGTGGTACTACGAAAAGACGTCGGAATGGACCCTCGACTACCCGCCCTTCTTCGCCTACTTCGAGTGGCTCCTCGCCCACGTGGGCAAGCTGTTCGACCCGGCCATGGTGAAGGTGTATAGCATCAACCACGAGAGCTGGCAGACGATATACTTTCAGCGGGCGACGATTCTCTTGACCGAGCTTCTTCTGGCCTACGTACTGCAGCTGTTCATCGACTCCACGCCGCTGCCCTCGAGGCGTGCCGCCCAGGTCGCCGCGCTGTCCATCTTCCTATCACCCGGTCTGTTGATCATCGACCATGTCCACTTCCAGTACAATGGCTTCATGTATGGTATCCTGGTGCTTTCGTTGGTCCTTGCTAGGTGCAAGTCGACGCTGCTCCACAGTGGGTTGGTCTTTGCGGCCCTGCTGTGCTTCAAGCACATTCATCTCTACCTGGCGCCAGCATATTTCATATTTCTGCTCCGAGAGTACTGTCTATCGGCAAGATCGATCTTCCGGATCAAGTTCTTCAGTTGCGTCAAGCTCGGAGTGGGCATCGCGACGATATTCGCGGCTGCTTTTGGCCCCTTTGCGGTCATGGGCCAGATTCCGCAGCTGCTGAGCCGCCTGTTTCCCTTTTCGCGAGGCCTTTGCCACGCGTATTGGGCACCCAACGTTTGGGCACTCTACTCGCTGGCTGATCGCGTCTTGATATACTGTTCGTTAGCCTCCTCACCATGCTGGATCCGTGGCTAGCCATTAACATTCTCCCAGTCGCGCCGAGACTCGGCCTCGCGTTGAAGACAGAAGCACTGCAGAGTGTTACTCGCGGCTTGGTCGGCGACACGGCATTCGCCGTCCTGCCCGAGATTGCCCCAAGAGTGTGCTTCGTCTTGGCGCTGCTGTTCCAGGGACTCCCCCTTATCAAGCTGTTCAGGCAATGCACTTGGGAGAACTTTATCGGGGCGGTCACTCTCTGTGGATATGCGTCGTTCTTGTTTGGCTGGCATGTTCACGAAAAGGCGATCCTGCTGGTCATCATTCCCTTCAGTCTCATCGCCCTGAGGGACAGGAGGCACCTAGGCGCGTTTCGTCCGCTGGCTGTGGCAGGGCATGTGTCCCTGTTCCCGCTTCTATTTACGCCCGCAGAGTTCCCAGTGAAGACGATATACACCATCTTCTGGCTGGTGCTCTTCCTCATGGCCTTTGACCGCCTGGCGCCGGCTTCGAAGAAGCCGAGATTCTTCTTGCTGGATCGTTTCAGCACTCTTTACATTGCCGTGAGCATTCCGCTGATTGCATACACGTCCCTCCTGCATCAAATCATCTTTGGCAAGAGCTACGAGTTCCTGCCGCTCATGCTCACGAGCTCGTATGCGGCAATAGGGGTTGTCGGGAGCTGGGTGGGCTACATGGTGGTGTACTTTACTTCCTGAGACTAGCCGCCGGAGGGGCGAAAGAGCTCGGGTTCCAGCGATACCCAGAATTGCAAGACTAGAAATGACAAAATTATTCCCATCTGCACGTGCGGCGTGCTTCTGTTTCACTGAATGATCCAGGAGGTGCCAGGACGGTAGTGCAGATTGAGGGCGGCTGAGTCAGCGGGGATGGACGGGACAAGTGGGGCGCTCCACGTGAGACGCAAGGCTGATGGCCATTTTGGGCCAAACAACCTCAGCGGAACGGGGGCGTCATTTTGCAGGCCTGTTCATCTCCCGCCATTATGCGTCGAGTTTTGGCGACTTGCAGAGCAAAACAATGCAAAACAGCGTGCAGCGAAGACGTGCACGACGCGCCAAACGACAGGGACAGAACTGTAGTTACAAGCAGAAATGGCCGCACGGCTCCCGACTCGCAACGGCCCGGCGGGCGACATTGAGAGTCGGGATGACGTCGCGAAAGTTGATATGGCGCCGTGCCGGGCTGCGAGAAAGGCTTTTATAGTAAAACAAGTGACATGCAGATGCAGATTGACGAGCCCGGGCAAATTTAGAGTACCGCATTGGGTGCTCTGGCGATGTGGTCGCGGCATGAGTCGCGGACACGAAAGGGCGTCCCGGAGGAGGCAATCTGGCCCAGCCTCGGGCTACCCATCCAGGGAACACGGCGGGTACGCGCATACACGGCAATAACTCTATGGGAAGTCGTCGAATGGGTCCGCTTCGGCCTGCAATCGATTCGTCGCATCGCGGCGAGCAAAACGAGCCCAAGAACGCGGGTGAAGTGCGCCGGGGCACGTGCAGGGCGGCGCGGAAGGGGTCCAGCGGGCGGAGGAGTGGATGGATGGTGGACCGTGGAGGAGAGGACGAGGTGGAGGAGGAGCCGAAGAACGAGGCGGGCGGCGGCGGGTACATGCCACCTGCGCGGCAGCGTACCTTTTCGGAGAGATCCGCAGCACAGTTCCGCGCAGCGGGCGGCACTGCACAGAGCGCTGCAGCGACAAGTATAACGCGGCGAGTTTGCTAGACGACAGCACGCTATCGCCAGCTAATTACATGCTTTGGCTGGTGCCATGGCTGAAGGAAAGCGGGCGTTGTGCTGACAGCCTCAAAGCATGTTGGCTGTGGAAGCGCTCTCAGCCACGCAAGGCGAGGTACCTGGCCGCGAGGTACCTGGCCCTGGTCTATTTACGCATCTTCGGCGCCGGGCTAGGTACCTTTTCGCTGGGCGCGTGCGGCCGTGGTGACCTCGACTGGTTGGGGTCCTCTGTCTTGGCCTGTGTCTCTCTCGTCCCCCCACAGTTTTTCCCTTTCCCTCCGGGTCCCGTTCACCTCCCACCCAAACAGTTCTTTTCTTCCTTTGTTGCACGTCACCGGTCGCGTCGCTCTTCTTTGTCCTGCATCGTCCCCCTCGCCAGCACCACAACGCCCCTCTGCTGCCGCTCGCCGAGATATCACACGCCAGCTCGCCAGAAGCACAAGTGTGTGTGCCCGGCGCGCGTTCCGACTGCAGCCGCGTGTAAGTCGCTGGTCGGCCCCCGACCACGAGGCTTACCTCGAGAAAACACACACACGCACCGCGACGCCCGCACCCCGGCGGCCCACGAAGAGGCCAGACAGCGGCACTCGGCTTCTGCCACGCGCCGCGACCTGCGCGCCGCTGATGCTGCCCGTCCTCGCCAGGGCCGTACACGCGCTTGCTAGTCGACAGGACCGTCTGGCACCTCGGCCCTGTAGTTCTATTCGCAACTGCTCCCCGAGGCGGAATCCCGTCCAGCACAGGCACCATGGTAAACATCAAACTAGACTCCAAGCCTAACGCGCTGTAGCTAACACGCCGCCAGGTTCTCTTTAAGCGCAAACCGGTGCAGTTCCTGCCGCCGCCAGACATTGAGGATGACGGTGCAGAGGTACGTGCCCCCCCCGACTGCCTGTGGAGCTGACGCGCGGGCAAAACTGACCTGTCGATCCCCTCAGGTGTGGCATATCCCCCAGACTGGGGAGATTTTTGCAACCTACGAAGACTACTTAACTCGGTGAGTTTGGCCGTCTTGGCATGTTGAAGTGCTGCCTGCTCCGTGTTTGGCAATCACAGCTGACCTGGTGACCTCAGCATGGACTTTTATAAGCAGGTAATTCACCACCGCCGCCGGACTGAAATTAGACGACGAGTTGTTGCTCACAGATCTTCTACAGCGCCGATTCAATGACCAGATCACGGGCCATTCAGGCTTGACCTTTTTTGAGGCTTTCAACAGCGAGGTTCGTACCTCTCTCCTTGCCCTCTGTTTTATGTTTTCCACCACCGGAGCACCAGCTCACTTACCCTACCATGCAGCTTACTGGGGGCCGCGAAGTCGAGGCCTCGTTTCCAGAGGCTCTCAAGGGCCCGATCCTCCGCAAAGTGCAGTTCCAGACCATTTCCCGTTTGGACAACCTGGTCGACATGATCTACGACGAGTTCAAGCACGACTACTACCCCGGTGAAGAGGTCACGGTGACCATGGATGTCGGAGAGAGGGTGCACGGCCTTGTTAGGGACAAGACGACGTTTGGGCCCAGGATCCTACCAGACGGCTCGCGCACGCAGCCCGTCACGCGCTACCTCGTCAACCTCAAAGACACCGAGGAGGAGACCATGGTTACTGACGAGCACATTTGCCGCGATCGCGGCGTCTTCACCAAGGCCATGCTCAGATCCTTTATTAAAAAGACAGTCATCAGAGAGGCATGGAACGGTGCGCCGTGGCTGGTCAAGCACGACTACGCCGGCCAGTACCACATCGACACCCGGGTCCCCCCCCACCTCCGCTACGACACCAAGGTCCAGGAGCGTAAGCAGCTACAGGCTCAGAAGCGTGCGCCGTCCCATGAGGTCAATGGCCATGGCTCTGCCTTGCACTCTGGCCCTGTCCGACTGCCCGAGCTGAAGCCAGCACCAAAGAGCCACAAGGGCAAGCACGGACACGGATCCAAGGGCCTGAAGTGGCCACTCAACATGTCCGTCAACGGTGCCAACGGGGCGACCTACCCTCCCGGCCACTACGATGATGATCGCGTGGTTCGTGAACCGACACCGCCACCCCCGCCGCCACCCCCAAAGTACCCGATTGAAGACCTTCAACTGGGACCCAAGGAGGGTAGCGTGCGTCCCCGGCTCAAGTTCATGTGCAAGAACCCCCCTACCAAGACCGAGAATGGCGTTGAGGTCAGCTATGATCACATCGACATGTCTTCCGTCGGCGCCTTGCTGGAGACGTGGGACACGCTCAACGTATATTGCGAGATATTCCAGCTGGATTCCTTCACCTTTGACGACTTTGTCGAGGCCATGTCGGTGACCTCTGAGCAAGTACCGGTCCAGCTGTTTGAGGAGATTCACTGCTCCGTGCTGAAGATCCTCGTAGACTCGGAAGGCGACGGTGGCAAATTGAGGATTACACTCCCCGAGGTGGACGAAGAGGAAAGCGACGGAGAGGAAGAGGAGGAAGACGAAGAGAGTACCGAGGCGACGCCAGAACCAGAGCCGAAGCCGACCGGCCGGGCCACCAGGAGCAGCCTTGCCAAGCTTGAAGCCGAAAGACTGGCGGCCGAAGCTGCCGCTGCGGAGGAGGAGAGCCTCAGGGCAGAGCTTGAGTCGAAGCACCGTGCCGAGGAGCTACTGAAGGAATACGACTGGATCGAACACCTACGCAAACGGGACTTTGCCAGCGGTGGCTGGGAGCGAATCCTTGTCGGCCTGTTCCACCAACTGTCGAAGAATCAGCGTCACGAGGCGATTTGCGAGGAGCTGTTGCTGCAGCTGGTGCCTCCCGAGACGGAGCCGTCGCAAGAGGCTGTGCGACAGAGATATGCCGAGCTCGATGTCAACTACCGCGTGCAGGCGCTGCAGGTCCTGTGCATGCTCACGATGGAGACCAAGGCCATCAGAGGCTACATGGAAGACTGCAGCGAGACGATGACCAAGTACCGCAAGGAGAGAATCGAATGGCAGCGACAGCGGAAACAAGCGTAAGTCAACTGGGTTGAGTCGCTCCTTTGAATTTGACTAACAGGGCCCCGTAGGATCGAGGATCTTCGTCAGCTCAATGAGGAACGCAAGACCATGATGCCGGATAACACACCCGCGGAGGAATCGAACAACTCCGTTAAGAAGGAAGAGGATGTTACGATGACCGACATGGACCAATCGCAAGTTGACAAGGAGGATGAGGCTGAGGGCAGCGGTGACGACAACAGCAAGCCGCCAAAGAAACGCCGAGGGCGTGGCCCGTCGGAGAAGCAACGAAAGCACGAAGAGGAGAAAGAGCGAAAGGCCAAGGAGAAGGAGAAGGAAAAAGAGAAGGAGAAGGAGCCAAAGGAAACGATCAAGCTGCCGGCGCAACAGATGAAACAGTACAACAAGATCCTCAAGGAGATTCAGAAGAAAGAGGACATCGTAAAGGAGTGCGAGGATGAGATTGCCGTCATCGAAAACGACCTGCGCGAGGCCGACTGCCCGAGAACTCGAGTGCTGGGCAAGGACCGGTTCTGGAACCGGTACTACTGGTTCGAGCGCAACGGCATGCCGTATGCGGGCCTCCCCAACAGCTCGACAGCCCACGCCGAATACGCAAACGGATGCATCTGGGTGCAGGGCCCCGACGAGCTGGAGCGAGGGGGCTACATTGACGTACCAGTCGAGCTTCAGGACGAGTACAAGGCCAAGTTCAACATGACGATTCCGGAGCGCAAGGCCAAGGAGGAAAACGGCACGAGTGTCTTTACCGCACGGCAATGGGGCTACATCTCGGAGCCCGAGGACGTGGACCAGCTGATCCGATGGCTGGACCCGCGAGGCTTCAACGAGCTGAAGCTGCGTAAGGAGCTGCTCAACTACAAGGACAAGATCGCGACGCATATGGAGAACCGCAAGAGGTACCTGGCGGCGACGGATGGCGACGCGGACAAGAAGGACGAGGCGGTAACGAAGCGCACGAGCTCACGGATCCGCGAGAAGACGCCGGAGCCGCCGAGCTACCGCTGCCTGCAGTGGGAGAACACGATGGCGCTGGAGGAGTTGGGACACTTGCACGCGAACCAGCCGCCGCCTCCGCGCGCGAGGAAGCAGACGAAGAAGAGGGAGGCGATGGGTGAGCCGGCAGGCAAAGGGGCAACGAAGACACGACGTCGCTGATGTGGCGGGCACCGAACAGGGTGTGCGAGAGCTGTTGCTCTTCATCAAGGCTTGAAGGTCTACCATCAGGGCAGACGGCAACATGGAATGGTTTTCTTTGTCACAAAGCATGAGGAAACATAGAAAAGGGCGACGGAACGGTGTTGAGAGTATAAAACATGGCAAGGCGGCGTTGGGCGTTGGGGGCTGGCTGGATGCATGTACGGACCTWTTTTTCCCCTATCCCCCCCTCTTTTCCCCCCTCCCCTTTTGGTCAACGATGATGGCCGCAAGGCAGACATAAACTTGCCGCTGCACGGGGCGTTGCGAACTGTTTTAGTCTGTGTAATGGCTGGGTCGCTTTCTATGGAGAAACAGACAATAATGGGCAAGACGATGTTTACACAAAGTACGAACCCGCAAGACGTCGATGCGGTCCCCGCGTACGTAGCGAGTCCGAGTGACTGCTTCCATATGCATTGCGCCATGAATGCCATCCAAACACGGGACCACGTTGAGATGGCTTCGCATTCGCATCTGCGTCGCCCTCCAATCACATGCGAACCGCAAACCCCGGCGAGCGGGTCCCCTGCGCCCTCCCTCCCTTCCTCCTCCCTCCCTCCTCCCTCCAGCCGAAACCTCCCCTCCCAACGGCCGTTGTACGACGACAAGGACCAACAACGGCCTCCGGCCCGACTTGCAGCGTCGTCGAATTGCGTTGCAGCATCCAGATTGGTGGCAGCAGCGTGAGGAGTCTTAGCCCAAGGTCCAGAAAAAGGTGGGGATGGCGTCGGCATCGCTAGGCTCCGTCGACTGTCACGGGCCGTGTCGTCATGGAAGGCGCTTCGATTGCGCCGAGGGCCGCCTGGAATGGCCTGATGCCGCGTTTGTAGCCTGGACGGGCGCTTTATAGTGCCCTGTGGGTGTTCCCGTCTGCACGTTGATAACCCAAGGCTCTGGCGCCTCCGCGTTTCCGAATCTGTTGCGGACAACCTCGACAACATGGCCACCGCCGGCGAGGAGCAGCAGCTCCCCCTGATCAAGCTCTACTGGTAAGCCAGCACTGGCCCGGGGGTTTCCACGTCTAACCGGGCCACAGGCTCGACAACTCGCGCTCGCAGCGCATCGTCTGGCTCCTCGAGGAGCTCAAGGCCCCCTACGAGCTCGAGATCTTCCACCGCAACAAGCAGACGATGCTCGCGCCCCCCGAGCTTGAAAAGGTGCACCCCCTCGGCAAGTCGCCCGTCATCAGCGTCGCGGCCCCCGGCAGCGGCGAGCCCCTCGTGCTGGCCGAGAGCGGCCTCATGACGCAGTACCTGTGCGAGCATCTGCCCGAGGGCAAGCGGCTGGTCCCCGCGCGCTGGAAGGACGGCCTGGAGGGCAGGATTGGCGGCGAGACTGAGGGCTGGCTGCGGTATCAGTATTTCCTGCACTATTCCGAGGGGAGTCTGATGCCGATTCTGGTCATGGCGCTGGTTGTCTCGCGTACGTTTGCTCTGCACTCTACCCTCAGCGTAGCGGGAGGCTGACTGACACGTCGAACAGACCTCAAGTCCAACCAGGTCCCCTTCTTCGTGCGCCCTATTACGGCCGTCGTCGCCAACCGCATCTTGGCGCTGTTCGTCTTCCCCAACGCCAAGCGCCACCTCAAGTTCATCGACGGCCAGCTCGCCACCTCGGGCGGGCGCTACCTCTGCGGCGACGCCCTCTCCGCCGCCGACATCCTCATGAGCTTCCCGCTCATCGCCGCAAAGGACCGCTGGGACGACATGGGCAGCTGGGAGGGCGGCTCGTGGGCCAAGGCGCACCCGCGCGTCGCCGAGTACGTCGAGCGGCTCGAGGCCGAGGAGGGGTACAAGCGCAGCGTCAAGAAGATTGAGGCTGTCGATGGCAAGTTTGCGGCGGCGCAGTGAGGGCGGCAGATAGACTATGGGTTAGACACCACCGGCAACAGAGGTATAATGTCTACCTGTTCCATACCCCCAGGATCAGAGCTTTGTAGGACACGGGCTTTGGCGATGGTAACAATTGTTTGGTTGTAGTCCGTGATTCGTAGACGCCCTGTCCATGAGAGCTCAATGCGGCGCTCTCTCATTGGCTGCAGCCCACCCCTGTCGCCAACCTCACCTCACAAAAATGTCTAGACGCTCCCAGCGTCACCCATCCACGCCTCTCATCTCACCTCAACAACACAGCCCGCCATGTACGCGCCAAGAACAACATGCTGGAGATGCGCCTCACAGATGCGCCTGGCCGCCTCTGCGCGCAGACCCGGCGCCGCGGCCTGGATCTCGTCCCTGGCCGACGCACCGTCCGATGCACCACCGACGGCGAAGCCAGAGACCAACAGTAATGAGCGACAGACGGCAGCCGGAGCAGCAGCGCCTGGACAGAACGGGCGGCGCAGATCTTTCGGACAGAGGCCAGCAGGCCCCAGGAAGTCTTCCTCCAGGACGTCGCAGGAGTCCGCCGTCGCGCTCTTCAACGACGTCGTGAAAACGGCCGCAGCCGCAGCCGCAGCTGCAGCCGAGGGCCCTGCCGCCGTTCCGCGCCAGCCATCGCTGGGTGAATGGGAGATTGCTGCCAAGATGAAGGAGCTAGGCGAGAAGCGCGTCGAACCAAGAGAGCAGCTGCGCCTCTTCCAGGCCGACATCTGGCCGCACGTCAAGGAGATGCGCGGCCAGATGCCCAAGCACCTGTACATGTCCACCACGCAGTTCCTGGCCCGGGCGTGCGACACCGTGGCCGAAAAGGGCCTGACGGGCAGCAGCGTGCAGCTTTCCAGGATGTGCGGCAGGATTGGGAAGTGGGACCTGGATGTGCGCAACGCGCTGGTGCTCAACCTCTGCCATGCGCTCGTCGGCGAGCGGCACCCGTCGGCGGAGCGCAACGCCATCGTCGACGAGCTCCTCGACATGTGGAAGCACATCTCGCAGCTAAGGCGCAAGAGCCAGGGCTACCACAGCGGGCTGAAGTTTGTCCTACCCACCGCTGGGGAGATCTTCAAAGACGCCGACGTCGAGGCGCAGCGGCCGAGCAACATGGCCCCCGTGACGAAAACCCTCGCTAGTATCTTTGTCCAGTTTCGCCTCGAGCAGGCTCGGGAGCTGGTGCCGGGCCTCTTGGCTACGGCTGCCGTCTTGTCTGATCCACGGCTTGCGAGGGCCGAGGCGCAGGCCAAGGCCGCGCCGCTCTTGAACCTCGTGGCAGCGGCTCTCCAACGGGGAACCGCAGACGAGGCCTATGTCGGGCATGTGCTCGGAGGCAAGATGCGATTTCCATCGTCGAAGCTGCCGGAGCTTCAGGCATACGTGGTCGGACAGTGGCCACACGCCGTGGCTATGCTCGCCAACGCGGACGCGCCGTGGCGGCACAGTCTCGCGGGCTCCAAGGGCTCTGACGGGGAATCCTCCTCGAGCCTCGCTACATTCCACAAGCAGCTTCGCGCGGCGTATCGCTCTCGCAACACCGGTGCCGTTGTCTCCATCTGGGAGGACCTCAAGGCCCGCCTGGCCCAGAAGCCGGATCTCGCCCGGCAGATGCGCGAGGACCCCGAGTTCCTCGACTTTTGGATCTTCGTGTGGTGCGCCGTGCGGCGGCCGGCCAAGCTGCAAGAGACGCTCGACCTGATGCAGGAGATCCGGGTGCAGCCCACGGTCAAGTCGTACACGTCCATGATGCACGGGTGGAAGATGTGCAAGGACGTCGACAAGATCGCCGCGCTCTGGGAAAAGCTGGTCGAGTCCGGCATGCGGCTCGACGCCGTCATCTGGACGGAGCGCATCTCGGGCCTCATCGAGGCGGGCAAGCCCCAGATGGGCATCCAGGCGCTGGCGGAGATGATGGCCCTGTGGAAGCAGGCCGTCGCCAAGAGAGGAGCCGACGGCGCCGCGGCCATCGCCGTCCAGCCCAACATCGAAGTCGTCAACGCCGCCTTCAAGGGCCTCATCCGCCTCGATCTCCGCGCCGCCAACGAGGTCCTTGCCTGGGCCGGCCGCGAGGGCATCGAGCCCAACATCCGCACCTACAACATCCTCCTGCGCGAGAGCTTCCGCGGCGACACGCCCGACGACGTGCAGAGCCTCCTGCGCGCCATGAAGGCCCAGGGCGTCGAGCCCGACGCCGCCACCTTCACCATCATCCTCGAGGAGGTGCTCGGCGTCCTGGACAACACGTCGGCCGCCGAGCAGGTCCACGCCGTGCAGCAGGTCTTCGCCGACATCGAGGCCGCCGGCCTGCGCGCCAACCCCGAGACGTACGGCAAGATGCTCTACGCCGTGGCCTCGCTCGCCAACGGCGGCGCCGACGAGGCCATCGCCGCCGTCCAGGCGCACATGCGCGCCGCCGGCTTCTCCGCCACGCCGCACATGGTCACCATCCTCATCGAGCGCGCCCTCGCCCGCGACCGCCCCGCGCCCGGCGCCGCGCAGGCCCTCCTGCGCGAGCACGGCCTCGCCCACGTCGCCCAGGGCGACCAGACGCTGTGGGAGCGCGTCATGAGCGCCCACGCCGCCACGGGCGACACCCCCGCCGCCATGGCCGTCTTCGCGGACCTCGCCCGCGCCGGCCGCCCCGTCACCTCGCTGCCCTGCCTGACGGACCTGCTCAGGGCGCTGCTCGCGGCGGGGCGGCCCGAGGACGCGCGCGACGTGGTGCGCGCGGTGCTGCGCCACAAGGTCCGCCGCGCGGCGATCGAGGGCGGCGAGGTCGCAAGGGATGCGCGGTACTGGCGCCACCACTTCTGGTACATGGCTAGGGAGAATGGGCTGCTCAACTGGGACGAGGTGCCGCTGGAGCTGCAGAGCCGGCTGCGCGGGCATGCGAGCTGATGGAAGTTGTCTCGGGACGAGGTCTCGGACACATATATTGTGACTCTTGTAACATCATTCATAGTAATCACCGGCGGCATCGCCTCCACGTGTAAAATAGAACATCCAATCATCCAAGCACCAGACCCCAGTCGGCCGTGTCCCATATGCGCCTCACGCCCCGTCCAAGACATCTCTAGTTCATGATTTTTTTTATAAAAAAAAATAGTCCCGTCACGACTCATCCATGGCATCACTCCCCCCTTCCCCTGAGCCGCCGGAGCCKCCGCCGCCACCACCCTCCTTCGCCCTCCCGCTCCCGCTCTCCAGCAGAGCAGCCACCTTCTCCAGCCCTTCCACCTCGCCCTTTGTCAGGCCCCTGCCCTCGCCTTGCCACTCGCCGTCGCGCACCTCGCCCCGCGGACCGAGCTCCAGCCCGCCGGAGCGCTCGAGGTACTTGCGCGACGAAGCCTCGATGTACTCGGCGCGTTCGCGGCGCCACGACTTTTTGCCGTCAGCGTGTTGCTCTCCGTCGTCGTCGGCGTCGTCGCCTTCAGCATCGGCGGTGTCTTCTGTGCCGAGGTCGGGGAGGATGGTGCGGAGCGAGGTGGAGAGGGAGCGCAGGGCCTGGAGCTGGGAGAGTGTGAATTCGGTCGTCGTCGTGATGGGCTGCTCGGTGCCGCCCTCTTCGAGATTTCCCTTGTCGCGCAGGAATCCAAACGGACTCGGCTGTGTCCCATCCTCCTCCGTCTTGACATCCCCGTCCCGTATCCCCAGCACGCCCCTCAGCCTCCGCAGCAGCGCATCGTTCCGCGCCCTCTCCGCCTCGAGCGCGACGTGCAGCTTCTGGCTCGCCTGGAGCCTACGCCGCAGCGCCGTCACCGACCCTGCCGTCGGGCGGTCCGGCTGCGGCCCCGGCGCCAGATCCAGGCCGTCGTAGTGCGCGAGGCGCATGTAGGGCTGGTGCTCCGGGCGGACGGTGAGGATGTAGCGCATCACGTACAGCTCGAAGAGGTCAAACTTCTTGTCGATGGAGGCGTTGAGCAGCGTCTCGAGCTGGTGCGTGCCGTTTTCGATTTCCAGCTTGGCCGCCTCCTCGGGGGAGAGGTCGGCGGCGGCATTGTCCTTGTCCTTAGATTTCTTAGACGTGTTGGAGGAGAAGCCGAGCTTCTGGGGGGGTATGGATAGGAGGAGGCGCTCGACGGAGTCGATGGCGCGGTCGGAGAGGACGTTGACGGTGTTGATGATGTCGTCAAGGAGGGCCTGGGGGGTTGTGGGTGTTAGTGACCGCGAGCCTGCAGGGGGAGAGGAGATGTTTGAGACGTACAACTGGCGGGTAGCTTAAGTGCTCCGTCAAGAGCTCGTAGTCGGAACTCGGGGGCGCAGACATGGCGCCTTGTCTGGTATCGACTGCGACGAGATGGTCGCCCGTTAGCGATGCCCGACGCGACGAGACGCGTCTCCAGAAGTTGAGCCGGTGCGACCGACCAGTCACTGTATTGTGGGCCAAACCTCTTGACGCTTTCTGGAGAAACAAGGTGGTCCTTTGGTAATCAAGAATAAAAAGTCTCGGGCGACTCATCACTCGTGGAGATGGCACGATGTCAAGTCGAAATGCAGAAGTCGTGGTTTCGAATGGCTATGAGAGTTGCTACGTTAATCGCAAGGCGTCAGCATTTTTGCGGAAGTCGCACCGCTGCCCCACGCTGAGACTTTACGTCACCCCCGCACCCAGTGGACCTCGCGTCCTCCACCGCTACGCGATCCATCTTGCATCGCAAGGCACAGCCTGCAGGCCCCAAAGACAGCAACGCCCCAGGCCCGCAGCGCCATGCCCGAGCTCAGAGGTTTGATGAAGGGCGGGTGGCACCCTGAAAAGAAGAGCGGCTCGATCAGGGGCCAGGTGGTGAGTGCCCAGAATCCCCCGTCGTGCTGCCCAGGGAAGACCTCAGTTCTCACATGCTGCATATACTTAGTCCAGCCTCATAGGCCGCAACAAAGACTCCTCCTCCGAGCGCTCCCAACACGCCGCCCGCCCCCTCACCGACCTCAAGGACCCCTCGTCCTTTGCTCCGCCCCCGCGACGCTCCGGCACCGCCGCCCTGCCGCCCGCGCCGCCGCCCGCGACCACCCAGCGCAAGGTCGTCGCCGCGCCGTCAAAGTACCAGGACCCGCGCGCCCCAGACGTCGAGCCGCCGCCCAAGATCTCGAGCGAACGCCAGTTGGGGGCGCCGCCGGAGGAGGACACTGAGCAGCAGCCGCGGGGGCCGTACCGGGTCAACACCACGGGCTTGACGACGGACCACCTGCCCCCGCCGCCGGGCCGGAAAGACGGTGCGGATGGGCGGAGTCCGCCTTCGAACGATTCGTCCGTGGGCGGCACGAGCAGGCCCGGACCCCCGAGTCTACCTCCACGGCTACCCCCGAGGGGAGGCAGCGAAACCCCGCAAAAGGCCAGTCCGTCGAACACGGGAAACGGGTACTTGAATCAGGGAGCAGTCAATAGGTTGGGCGCCGCTGGCGTGTCCGTCCCGGGGCTTGGAATTGGACGCTCCAGCCCTGTCAATGCCAGCTCGCCCAGCCCTCCACCTCCAAGACCAGCACCGGGGGCCGGGGCCGGTGGACGTGGCCACAACCTCCAGGTCAACGAGCTCCAATACAAGTTCTCCAAGATGGGCACATCGTCAGGCTCTACAGCCGCTCCATCTCCCAGCGAGGGCACAACCTGGGCGCAAAAGCAAGCCGCGTTCAAGACAGCTTCATCATTTCACAAGGACCCTTCGTCCGTCTCACTATCAGACGCCAAGGCGGCTGCCACCACGGCCAACAACTTCCGACAACGTCACGGCGAGCATGTCGCGGCTGGAGTCAACAGCGCAAACAACTTTAACCAAAAGTACGGCGTCATGGACAAGGTCGGGGCCTACGCGGGCAGACAAGGCCAAGGTGACGCTGCGACGGGCGCTATTGGATCAACAGTTGCGGTGCCCGGCCTGTCGGGAAAGAAGAAGCCGCCGCCGCCGCCGCCCAAGAAGAAGCCTAGCCTGGGCAGTTCGACAGGTCCTGTCCCAGCCGACGACAGTGCGCCACCGCCGATTCCCATGTCGACGAGGCCAGCATTTTGAAAGATTCGTTCCTGTGACCAACCTCGGCATCTGGGCGGTGTTTGGTGGTGTGTGATTGGCGCCTGTGAATGAGTCTATACACGATTGCAAACTCATGACTGGAGTTGACTACGAGTACGGAGACACAAGGGCCGGTGATTCTTCTTTTCTTGTGGTTCTCCTGCTATGGTGGGTTGGCGGTATACGGCCAGGCGCTGAAAAACGCAGTCATGTAGCTTTTTCTAAATCATAGACGAAAAAGCAAGGCGCACCAAGGTTTGATCGGACTATGCACTTAAACCTTGGTCTCCTTGAGGCCGTCCTTCCAGATGATGACATAGGGGGTGACACCGTCCTCGCGGTAGTTGAGGAGGACAATGCTGGTGTTTGCGTCAGTAAGTCCAGTGGTTTCGCGTGGGGGGGTTTCCGTACAGGCCATCGGGGTCCATGGACTCGCCAGTGTAGAACTCGAGGTCCTTGAAGTTTGGCAGCAGCTTCTCCTTGACGTATTTCTGGGCGCCCTTCTCGAACTTGGAGATGGCGTCGGCATCGGTACCGCGCTCCTGGAGGGCAGCCTTAACAGCCTTCAAGTAGCCTGCAAAGGTGGCAACGTTAGGCGATGCGCCGCAAATGGACCCCAGGGACATGGGGACGGGGCCGTAGTTTGCGCACCCTTGAGGTAGCCCAGGTAGCCCTTCTTATCGAACTGGGTGGACTGGAGACGGAAGGAGTGGACGATGTTGTTGACCTTGACGGCCGTGTCCTCGAGAGCCTCGTCATCACCACCCTCGGCGGAGGCATTGGCACCAGTGTCTAGAGGTGGAGGAGCGTTCGAGTCAGCACTAGGGGTCTTTCAAGTAGAGACGCGCCTCCACCGCGCTTGAAGTCATCGTCGCATTCGTATGATCGCCGAGGATTGGGAGTAGCGGTGGCGAGGCGAGGCGCGGGGTCCGTCCATCGACGCTTGGAGCAGGACAGCGACGGGCAAGGGGACGTCTTCGGACATACCGACGTTGACGGCCTCCTCGGTGATCATGGCACAGTCGGCCTCGAAGACGATGCCGTCGATATCCTTGAGGTTGTACGAGTCGGAGATGATCTCGTCACCGGTGAGGATATCCTGTTGTCGTCGAATGCCATATGTCAGCGTGAACAGCGTGAAAAGCGCAGGAGGCGGGGAAGGCCATCATCACAGGCGTCGCCCATGGCGGGGTAACCCGGATGATGCCCATCTTTGCGCCGACGGCTGGGATATCTGCGGGAACGTACGTTGAAAATCTTCATGATGGCGGCTGATGCGACGAATCGGCGGCGGCGATATGGATAGGGAGAGAAGAGAAATCGACAACGAAAAGATGGACGCGGGTGGAGAGAGATGGATGTGAAGCTGGAGGGGAGAGGAGCGCAAACTGCGAATAATAAAATTCAAAGCGGGATGGTGGCGGGCAGCTTAGTGGGGGTTTTGGGCGCTAGCATGGTCAGAAGGGACTCGAGCGCWTTGGACTGGATTGTATGCCCCGCTGGAGCAGAAAATTTCCTTTGGGCCATGTGAATTGTTGGTGGGCAACAAGGCGGTCTACGTTTGAGCCTCTGCCTGAAAGTGGGTGTTGCGGGTGAAGGATGCAAACTTATGCCTTTGCCAAGTCAAGGTAGTTGTCTGCGATTCAGTGCGTTGATGTGTTGGCAGCAAGCACACTGTTAGTAGTGAGGATGTCGCAGTTCAAGTCCAAGATGCCGTACAAAAGTTATATGTGTGTCCCCCCCAACTCTCGCTACAGAATTATTTGACGGGAAACAATCCATCATCCCCAAGACGCTATCCCGTGTACCGATAAGTCATCCACGGGTATAGGGTAGGTAAGCACACTGGGGCGTGGGAGAAGAGCTAACCTGGAAGAGACAGGACATTATTTGCCAATGACCATGCTCTACTCCGTATAAACCGCACTCAATGGAAGCGTCATGCACCTACAGAGAATGGTATCAACAACCAGCTGGTGTGGACAGTCCCGTCTCAGGGACTAGGCCCACAAGGCTGATCAGGTATCCAACGGGCCTGCATGATTCGAACAGCCGAACAAGAGCCTTTCGCGTCATCTGCTGAGCTTGCGACTGATTGTACCTGTGATAGCATGATGGAATCCTAGGACGTCCCGAGGCCTTCCGTTGCCTGGACACGGGTACCGGTACATAGCATGTGCACGTACCAACGTCTTGGTGTTGATGGCGCCTGCCTGCGTACCGATTTCGCATGGATGCGAGCAGCGTTGGCACTAGACGTACTTCGTGCCAAGTACGGAGTATACGTGTTAAGGGTCCTTGCCTCCCGGGTGGGCTGGCCAGACGCGTGACGTCGGAATATCTGCCAACCGAGATTGATAAAAATCATGTACGCCGTACGGAGTACTTCGTACCCTGACGTCCATTCACCACCACCCAGCCAGGCCGAGTCTCCTCCAGGGGCCCAAATCCGAGCCTCCGATGCTCAGCGCGACCGACGCCACCCAACGAACGTACGCAGCCAAAAAGCTTCTTCCCCTGGCATTTCCGCGTTCTCGCCTCCGTCATCCAACTCCCTCTCGCCCTGGTCTCCTCCATCAACTTCTTTCTTTGCCACCAACACCCATCGCCGTTGCGAAAACAAACGTGCTCTTTTATATAATCTATACTATCCGATTCGATTCCCTCATTGGTTGCCATTCGAAACTTGAGCGTGTTTTCGCGCACGCATCCATTCAGCCACTGCCCGGCCCGTCCGCGATACACGTCTCGCAAGGAGGCCATGGTCAACCACACGTCCGGCCCCTCTGCAGCCTCCGCCATGGCCAACGAAACCCTCTTCGACACGGCCCTCCCGCCACTGCCGACCTTCAGCCTCGAGCCCACGGGCGACGTCTTCGCCTGGATATCCGACTTCTGGCTGTCCCTGCTCCTGCCCGTCGCTGCCTACTGGGCCCTGTCCATCTTATTCCACGTCATCGACGTCCTTGACCTCTTCCCCCAGTACCGCCTGCACACCCCCGACGAGATCCTGCGCCGCAACCACGCTTCGCGCTTCGAGGTCGCCCGCGATGTCGTCATCCAGCAGGTCATTCAGGTCGTCACCGGCGCCGCCCTGGCCATGACAGAACCCCCAGAGATGCACGGAAAGGCCGAATACGACGTCGCCGTTTGGGCTACCCGCCTCAGGCTGGCCCAGCGTGCGCTGCCCGCCCTGCTGGGCCTGCTGGGCCTCAACGCCACGACTATCTCCAAGAGCATGTCTGCCTCACACCCGCTGCTCGCCGGCGCGCTGGCGGGAGGCTACTACCCTTTCCTGGCCTCCACCGAGTCTGCAGCACCGACGTTTGCGCCCTGGGAGCTGACCGCTGCCAAGCTCATCTACCATGTCCTCATTCCCGGGCTGCAGTTCCTTGTCGCCGTCTTCATCCTAGATACCTGGCAGTACTTTCTTCACCGGTTGATGCACATGAACCGCTGGCTGTACAGTAAGTTGACGCGGCCCCTTATATCGCTTCCATGCAGCAGGCAGTTGAGGGGACTATTGCTTACTCTGAGGTCCCATCAGCCACCTTCCACTCGAGACACCACCGCCTCTACGTCCCCTATGCCTACGGAGCGCTCTACAACCACCCCTTTGAGGGCTTCCTGCTGGACACGCTCGGCGCGGCCATCGCGTTCAAGGTCACCGGCTTGACGCTGCGCCAAGGCACCTGCTTCTTCACTTTCTCGACCATCAAGACCATCGACGACCACTGCGGCTATGCCTTCCCCTGGGACCCCCTCCAGCTCATCACGAGCAACAACGCCGCCTACCACGACATCCACCACCAGACGTGGGGCATCAAGGCCAACTTCTCGCAACCCTTCTTCACCTTCTGGGACACGTTGCTGGGGACCAAGTACAAGGGCTCCCGCACCGACCGGCTGGCCGACAAGAAGCGGACCGAAAAGACGAAATAAACGAAAACGATAATGCCGTAATTGGATTCCTTTCGCTATTGCCTCCCCTTCCACCTCCGTGTACAATCTCCCCCCCCCCTTTTTTTTCCGCCCAAGCCGCCACACTTGCTGTCCACTTCGGTTTGTTTTTGGCAACAAGATGAGGCGGTTTGCTTGGATGACGACGACGACTACTACGCGAGCACCGTCAGAGGCCGCATTTAATACTTTAATATCTCTTCTTTACGAGTGCCCCTGCTCATGAAGGGTAGCGGTGGGGTTCCTTGCCTCTGGAACCAGGGCTAGCTTATGGGCCGGCGTGCACGGTTTCAAATGTGTATATTCAAATGCTTTGGGCCCGGGCTGTTTTTCCGTGGGACGGGAAGGCTGATGTCTGGCTGGTGTTACGCGTCACTGGACGGGCGACTTTCTTTCKTTCTTTTAAACCATCGCAGGCGGCTGTGTTGTTTGTCTCTTTAGGGGGGCCTTTCATCTCATGTACGATAGTTTATGCTCGAAAACCGGGACTACTCGGGAATTTCTCACTCAACGGGACATAGTTTTCTTATTGGCAACTCTACGGGAACGCGCCATGTAATATACGAAGACCCGGCTGTGAATGAGACGCCGTTACGCAGACAACATGCCTCCGAATGGCCTCATTGACCAGACATGTGTACTCTCGTTCCGACCGCTTGAAAGTGAGGCGGATACGGGCTGCACAAAGAGGAGCTGTGTTGCTGGCTGTTGCTGGCTATTTGGCAAGGCACGGCACAGCACTGCAGAGTGCAACTGCCCAACAGGTTCAGCATCATTTCCTGCCACCCGACCCGTGAATCCTCTACGAAAAGCGGTCATCAGAGGGTGGTACGATGGGCGACTCGCCAATCTCGTCGCCCGCTGCTTGTCAGCCGCGGAAGGAAGCTCACCCGAGTCGTCATTTGAGGTTGTGCAGGCGGCTGCAGAACCGGTCAGCAGGGCAGAGCAAGTGGCAATGGCCTCGGTTACCGGGAGCATCTGGAAGGAAGTCGTACGCCTGAAGCTTTACAACGGTAATCAAAGGAGTCATGTGTCGGAGGGGGCGGTGCCACGCACTGCGACATGCGGTGCGCTGCAGAGTGGATACGCTCATACCTTGGAACTGGGACAACGCCACAGCCATCCTTAGGAGTTGCCTTGTGCGACGCGGCTGGCCGGACCGTGTATGAGTAAAGAGTTCTGGGAGCACAGGAGAGTTGACTACCTCGGGATTGGGAACGATTTGGTGTAAGCGGGGGACACGATGCCCATCCAGGTTCACTTACACGGATCGTCACATGCCTGGCGCCGGTTGATTGATATACTCGTAGTCTGTATAGGCTGTATAGTCTGTATAGTCTTTATAGTTTGTATAGTCTGTATAGTCTGTATAGACGCCTTTCCCTTCCCATTGCCGAAACGAAAACATCTGCAGCACGGAATGGAGCGCGTGACAACTGGGGCGTGGCACGGCGCAACCTGCAGGCCGGACGCGCGCCCGAGCGGGAGTGTAATTGGGAGGTGTGGATGCCGCTGGATGATCCAGGATGCATATCATCATAGGCTGAGAAACCAAGGCTGATTGTGACCGAGCCGTTCGCAATTGCACAAGGGTTGGTTCTTGGAAGATCCGGTATCACTGTAGACGGGGACTGTGGTTCCAAGAGTCCACGCCTGGAAGGCCGTGCATTGTGCTCCGTGGAGGCGCTGCTCTGATTGACCTGAAGTGACGAATTGATAAGACCTGAGGTTGGTACTACATACTCCGTCCGGAGCAGCCCTGTCGTTGTCGCCGTTGGTGCACCTGAAGGTGAATATGCATGCAGGCCAAGAGCTCGTCGAATTAAAAATGCGAGCGTGGCCGGCCGTCCCCAGTTCGGTGGCATCTCATCGCATCCTTATCGGGTAGCTCAAGGCACAGGCGGGTCGTTGTAGCGGTACCGGAGCCTCGGACAGGGCTCGGCCGGATCGGGAAGAGGGGAGGACGAGAGCATGGTCACGGGTGTCCCATGGGCAAAGCCGTGTGGATGATGGGAGAAGTCTCGTCCAAAGTCTGTCTGCATGCGGATGCCTGTTTGCACGCAAGCGTGACGTGGAGGGGCCGGAACCCAATCCTTGCCCAGCTGGGCCGCAGGATGGCTTTATTTGTGCAATGCCCTGCATGCACTCCATACGGAAGAAGGCAATGCAGGACCATGTGGATAATGCCGGATGGAGAGTGCGCCAAAGTGCTGTCGGACGGCATCATCATCATCAAGAAACTGATGAAGACGACGTCCAGCAGCCACTCCACGTGAGAGACGTGTGGGCCAGCAACTCGGGTGCTCCGTGCTTGGGCTCCGTGCTCGGGCAGCCTGGTCCTGTCATCTTCCCATAGTTCGGGGTCTCTGCTTGCTTTTTCCCCTCTCGGCACTGCATGGATGGATGCATGATGCGCATGTCCTGCGTGCCCATGGCGTCGACTGGTGGCTTTCCATGACGGCAGCGAGCCCGGCGGTTCCAATTGGCCGCGTGCGTTGCAAGTGCGTCGCTGACGGCGTCGACTTGTCGTCGAATCGGCACCTGGGTAACAGTGGAAGGACTCGAGCCGGTACTGGAACTTGGGCGTTTGAGCCTCGAGCCTCGAGCCTAGCCTTGAGCCTTGACTTTGGGTAGCCTTGGATGGTCCCCCCAACGTCGTCATCATGTATTTGATCATCTCGGTCGGCGTTCTCGGCGATGGAGGGACGCGGGCAAGGCCGCGGAGGAATCGCCGGATCGGCCCAGGGGTTCATTTCCTTCAAACGGCTGTTGGGGGACGTTGTCGACGAAGCGAAGCGCAGTCCATGACTGGCTGGAGGGCAGCGATGTAATTAAAGCAGGACCCTCCGTCTTGCCCGAACTGGGGCGCAGGACTACCCCAGGGGGGCAGGAGCGGACTGCGGCGTCTCATGATGCTCATCTATGCAAGCGGCACTTCTCAGCTGCAGCACTCCTCAGCAGCAGCACTCCTCAGCGGCAGAACTCCTCAGCAGCAGCACTCCCCATCAGCAGCACTCCTCCGCAGCAGACTCCTCAGCAGCGGGCGCCCCTGGCAACGAATTCATTTATCCTCTTGTCCCTGCGTGCGCCTGCAACGTCTCGAGAGCCGGAACGACCCATCCGTCGGGTCATGATGCGCTAGAACGGCTCCAGCTTCAGCTCCATGGACCACCAGCTCCATCCAGTACCAGTACTTGCGCCTGTTAGACTTTCCATTGGGCCGCCTTGGCTTACACCAACGCCCACCGCAAACTGGCACTCGACGGGCCAATCTGCTGAGCATTCAGCTGCCCTGCCCTGCCCAATGCCACCATCAATCACATCGACGAGCTGAGGTGACGACGAGCCCCGGCTGAGCTGGTCTGGCCTGGCCTGGTCTGGTCTCTCACGGAGACCCCTGGCTAGGCATTAGTATCTGCGTGGCAGGGACGGATAATATTAAGACATCTGCCGTCCACCATCATCCTTCGTTCATCCCCCTTCCCACGCCTTGTGAGTTGATACGAGGAGACGCCTCTTCCTCGTCACGACCCATACGTCATCAATTCGTTACCCGCTTCACCCAACCGACCTGGCCTCTACAAGCACTCGTACTCCGTGCTGCAAGTCGGCAACTGCACCCTGGCCAGCCGCAGCCAACATCGTCGACCGCGCTCTCCCGCCGTCCACGCCAGGGAGGCCCAGGGAGGCCCTCACTCTGCGACAACAGCCCACAGAACCTCAAACGTCCGAATACTATAGGCTTCACGGCATCTCCACCGCTCACCCCTGCTCAACAGAGGCCTCTCGTCTCACTCATCAATTCTCCAGCTTTTGTTCAAGCTCTTAAGCGTTGCCTCCTCGCCCTTCTTTCTACTTATAGCTCGCTGGCCCATCACGGCGCTTGCGACCACCGCTGCGGCCGTCTTCATTGGCCCATTCCATTCTCGCAGTCTGGGCGTTGGCGCTTGTCCAAACATGCGACGATCGTCTCGTGTTTCATTGCTTCGCCTCTGCCTCTGATTGACGAGACCGGGAGCCGTCGACTCCAGTCCGGCTGCTTCGGCGCTTCGCTCAGGGCCGAAGAATAGGCGCCAGGATCGAGCATCGCCGACGCCAAAGCGAGAGATAGACAAGTATTTACACACGCTGCTGCCCTCACCATGGATCCCACCACGACTCTCATTACCTTTTTGCTGTGAGTTCACCTTCTTCTTTTTGTGCATCCTCCTCTGCCTTGCTTCTCTGCTTCTTCCTCTCGTCCATTGGCTATTCCATTACTTCTCGCTGGCCTTGTTTCACTCATCGTTGCATTCGTCCCGCCCCTGCAAGCTTGCGCCCTGTCACGCGAACCCCGGCTCTTCTCCCTCTGCTCGTCTCGGTAGACATTATCCTCTTTTGGCTTCTCGTCCGAAGCCCCATTCCTGGGACACGCGAGCTATCCTTGTGCAACTTTGTCGGTATGCTATGTTTGTTTGTTGATTCACAATGCAATCTGCCCCGGCCAGCCATCCCTGCAAACTTTGTCACTGCGCCCGGCACAGGGCTGAGGCATGCGGTTCATATCCCTAGACTGGTGCTAGTTTGGCCGCCGTTCCGTCCATCATTTCATCACCTCCACGAGTCCATCGGCCTGTTCTTGTTCTGAGCTGACACCCAGGTTTCCAGTCAGACGGATCCATCCGTCCAGTCCGTCCAGCTCATCGGCTCTTGGGACAACTTTTCCACCTGCTACACAATGAAGCGTGATGTCCGGCGCGGCCGCGGTCAGTGGAGGGGATGTTATTCCTTCAAGGATATTGTTTGCGAGGATAAAGCCATAACTGGCTTCAGGAGGAATGGCGGCCTGAAGATGGGTGCCACCTATTATTACTATGTTGGTTCCCGCCGCCGCAACGCCCCCCTGTCTCGCTGTTTATGCTGACACCTTCCCCCCCCCTTGTAGTACGAGGTGGATGGGTCGACCGAGACGTATGATCCTGCTGAGCCTTCGACGACTGCCTGTCCCTATCTCCCAGGACAGACCGTCAACACGCTGAATGTCCCCAACGAGCACGCTTTACGACACCGCAGTGCGTCCCTCACCTCGGTGCGCCAGGAGAGCTTCAAGACAATGGACCCTGAAGCCAAGTTCAGCACGCCGCGGCCAGCGCCCGCCCCTGTGTCGGATGCCACCGTCCGTCGCCTTGGTTCCGCCTCTTCACTCCTCCACAATCGACCCCCTACCCGTTCGCTCTCACCTGCTCCCTCGTGGAAGCGCTTCTTCGCCCGCAGACAGGCTGGCCGTGACTCCGAAAGTGAATCCTTGTTGGAACAAGCCACTGTCCACTCCATGCTCTCGGCATCGTCGCCGAACCAAACCCGCTGCTCTACCCCTTCAGAAGGTAGTCGGACGAGGGACATTTCGCCCGAGTCCTTGCGTCGGTTCCTTTCTGACGATGCTCCGCCACGGCCCAACTCCAACTCGAGTCATGCGCCGACCTTGGCTATCCCCGAGAATATTGCTGAGGAAGTCGACGACGACGACAACTTTGCAACTTCAGCTACTTCGGAGAATCAAGTTTATGCCACATATCTATCGCCGCCCCCTTTTCAGCGCTGTGTATCTTCAGACACGGTACCGCTTACCGCTGCCAACTCAAGCTCCCTTACCCTCACGACACAGCGTCCCTCCAGCCACCAAGAGACAGGGACAGGGACAAAACAGACGCATGAGCTCTTTGATGCCCAGGCTGTCCCTAAGCTCTAGACCAACTCGCACCCTCGCTGGTCCATTTCTGCCACCTCCAGCTTGCTCACGACCCCTATCTCGCCTCAACCGATGGAGGATGAGCCACCATGCTTTTACGACTCCTATGACGAAGATGAAGTATTATCCAGCAACGACAGCGACAACGTCTCGTACCAGCCGCTGCCTGGACTGTCTTGCACGGAACAGGCTTTCAAGGGCTACAGCCTACCCCGGCAAAGCGGCGAGTGCAAGGACTTGGCGAACGCGAGTCCGGCCATTACAACCCTGAATTCTCCCCAGCTGCTGGCCAGGGGTGATTCCGGCATCCCCGTCAGCGGAACAAATTTACTGGGAGCAACTATCGACACCGGCCTGGACGACTTCGTTAGCGAGCTGGGCTGGATAGTGGACGCCATCGGCAGCAGGCGAAACTGACCATCGCAGACGCTGCCGATTCTCACCTCAACACACCCTTTCTCGACATTTTACAACCAACCTCATGCACACGACGCAACAACCGTATAGATGGAAGACGACATTCATGTGCAACAGTATATGAACCCGGCATGATACATGCCAACTTGGACCACCTGGCCTGGTGTGTCTGGTGTTTTTTCTTTTCTTTCCTTTTTTTTCTTTTCTTTTTAAATAATTCTGCAAGTTCCGAATCGGCAGAACAAAAGGCGCGAGTCGCCAGGAAACCACTCGGGATAGGCATATAAGCGTTGATACCCCCCCTTCTAGTACAGTCTTGGGCCCCCGGATATGATAGACCGGAGGTAACAGATGTTTTTAGTCGGAAGAAGACGAGGCGAGATGGCAGTAGTGGAACAATGGAGGATGGGGACATGTGTTTGAACATGTGGATTGGAATTTTTGCTGTGCTTGGGGAAGCAATCTGGCTTGCGCATCGAGTGGTGGATTTTTGCCACGAGACTCGAGGGAGACATGTGAATGGATGATTTGAAGATGCCGTCTTCAACTTGATTCGCCGTGATCTCATGCGTGCCCCTGACTCCCGTAGTGTGATGCTTGTTCTGTGATAATACACGGCGGCCTTCTTGCTTTTCCATTCATCGCTCCCTTCCTTTTTGGAGGAGAAGGGATATCTGCACTGCCGGGTTTCCCGCCTAGTCCTAGTCATACACTGCCTCTCCAAGGCACAGATGCCCCAGTCAACGCGCGTCGCAAAGGCTGAAACCGGCACATGGCGCTTCTCCCATAGATGCTACTGTGCAGTGACTACCGTTGCCTGCTGCCCTGGCGGCGCTGGCTGGGCGGCTGTCGCCTCCTCTCTGGCCTTGCTGCCGTCACCCAGCCCCGCAGCGGGAGTCGCGTCGGCTACGGGAGGTTTCTTCTCCTCTTGCGCAGTCGCTCTGGCCTCCTCCACTTTCTTCTCCTCGGCCTGCTTCTTTTCTTCTTCCGCCTTGGCCTTGGCCTCCTCGGCCTTCTTCTTCCTCTCTTCCAGCCGCTTCTTCCTCTCCTCCTCCGGCTCTGGGTGGAGGAACCGCTCTGGCACGCCCCGAGCGGCCAGGGTGCCGCTGCCGACCCACGCGCCAATGAGGCGGCTCCAGCGGTAGTCGCCCCTGTGGAGGCGCTGGATCTCGCGGTAGGCGGTGGCGTTGTAGTAGGAGAGACCGGTCTTGGAGTCGCGGTAGCGGGCTGGGTGGTTGGTGATGACGCAAAGGGGAGCGGGTGTGGGCTCTAAGGAAACACGGTCAGAATTTCGTGAGTGAGAGAAGAGGAAAAGGGGGTTCTGGTCTTACTGGGCAGTTTTGTCATCTTGCGGCCGAAGAGGATCTGCGTCTGCACCGTCTTGTCGCGGATGGCGTTCTCGTCAAAACTCCGGTATATGATGGCGTTGCGCGCCGTGGTCGAGTTGTGTACCGGTCCTGCAGGGGCCTGTGGTGGCTCCGATGGACCGGGACTCGCAGACTTGCTAACTGGCGTGGCCTCGTTCTGTGGAGGCTGGAGGTGAGTCTCGCGAGCGACAGTGGGTTTCGGCTCAGGTGCCGCGGACACGGCTGCGGCGGCGGGCCGCTCCGGCCGTGGGCTTTGCCTTTGCATGGGTGGAGGTGCAGACTGCTGCGACGTGTTCGGCGGCGCGAGAACGTTCGACTTAGGACCGTTCGTCGGTGGCGTCCCGTTGACGTTGATGCCCGGCGGTGGAGCCAGCACCGGCGCGGCGAGGACGCCTGATGGCCGTGATTCTGGAGGTCGAGACATGCCTGACGGCGTTGCCAACCGGCCGGGACTCTGGGGCGGGGGAGCTGGTGCCGCGAGGCCGCTGGGCGGTGCAGGTGAAGGAGGAGGCGGTAGAGGAGGCATTGCCATGAGGCGTGGGGTTTCTTCTTGCTTTGGGACAGGAGCAGGAGGTTGTGACGCGGGTTGTTGCGTTTCGCTGTTTGCAAATGTGGCCGTAGGTTGTTCCTTGAGCGCGTCTCGTTGGCCGTCGTTGCTAGAGCCATTCGTTGCCGTCGTCGTCGTCGGTTCGGCAGCCGGAGCTCCCTCTGTTGGCTTGCTCTCCGGGTCGGCCTTTGGCGCAGGGGTAGCATCTCCAGCAGCCGTGGCCTTTACGTCCGTCTTCTTCTCGGCCATCTCTGGCGTGGCAGTCTTGTCGCCGTCCTTGCCCTTGCACTTGGCCCCCTTATCCGCCTTTTCCCTCTTCTTCTTGGGCTTCTCCTCAACCATCGTCACGTGTTGCCCCAGAGCGTCCTTCCACTCCCTGACGCCGCTCCAAAACGTAATGACGGGACCTTTGAGCGTCCTGTTGTTGAGCGCCGCCAGCTTCGCCCGCCTCTCCTCCTCGCGCTGCTTCTCCGCTTCCTCCCACCGGTTCAGGCTCTTGCTGTTGCGCTTCTCGACGATGGCGGCCTCGGCCAACCGCTCTGCCTGCGTCATGGGCGGCTTCTTCATAGCCTCGAGCTTGGCCGCCTTCTTCTGCATCTGCGCTAGTTGCTTTAGCCTCCTGGCTTCGCGCTCCACCATCTGCTGGTGCAGCTGTTCCTTGGAGGTGCGAGTCGTTTGGCGAGACGAGGCGCGGGTCGGCAGGTCGGCAGGCGACGGCAGCCATGACGCGCGCTCAGACTTCTTCTTAGGACGCGGCGCGGGCGCGGGCGCGGGCGCGGCTGGTGTCGTCAGATCGATGCGGACCCTCTTCCTGAACTTGGCCGGGATGGCCTCCTGTGCCTTTCTCTTGCGCTGAGCGGCGTGGCGCTCCTTGGCCTGTCGCTCGAGCTCCTTTTCACCCTCGAGGTCGTCGTCGTTGGCGGCATTATTGTCGTCGTCGTCGTTGTCGGAAGACGAGTCCATCTGCACGTCCGACGCATCGCCCTCGACGTCGGAGAAGCCCTGGTCGTCGTCGTCCTCGGCGAACAGGAGCTCCAGGTCCGAGTCGGGCTCCCCGTTCGCCAGCATCGACTTCATACGGTTGCCGGCCGTGGACCGCCGCTGTCGTGTCGTCGCAAGCCATTCTGTGCGCTGCGCCTCGGTGTCGCTGTCGGAGCTGTCGCTGTTGCCGTCGCCGTCGCTGTCGCTGTCGGTCGGCGGGTCGGACAGCCGCGACCCGTCTCTATCCGACGTCTTCGATTCCGAATCCATTAGGGATGGAAGCAGCCTTGCAGAGGAAAGGTGTGACGCATCCCCGTTGCGGCGCTATCTGCAGGTGCCACATCGAAGGGCAAGTCGGCCGTGGGAGGATGCAAAGGAAGACGCGTTTTTCGAGGGGTCGAGACGAACGCTATTTTCGCTGACATCACGCTGGCCGAGTTGGTCGTGACGACGTGCGCCTGCACGCCTGCGCCTATTGCATCACTACCTAACCTTACCTACGGAGTACGTCAGCACAATCCACGCGCAGATTCATCTTCCTCGACGAGTTTCGAAATTGAGTGCCGAGACTATGAAGCTTGCTTTCTGCAACGGCTCCAGCGCCTCGTGTGGGCCAATGTAGTCTCCCACAAAGTCACCATCCATCCTAGGTACTTCAGCGCAAAGTGTGCGCAAAGTGTTTCATTTATGCCATGCAATCAATGATGCAGTCTGTCATCCAACGCCTCTCGCTGCTCGGTAAACCAGATCGTCCGTCCAGCCCAAACAAATCAAATCAAACCATACCAAATCTTGCTCGGCTATGTGTACCTATGTGCAGTACGAAGGAACGCTTCAGCTATCAAGTGTGACCAGCCTCGTCATCAGGAAGCGTCGCCTCCAAACCCGCGACTCGAGCCATCGACAAAACACAAACGCAAGTACTTCCTGCGGACCCAAAATATAGGCCCATAATTCTAAAACCACGTGCTGAACAATCCTCCGGCCATACTATATCTCGTCTGGAGAGAGTTCCGTCTCGTCTACCTTCCAGTCTTTACAAGCGCCAGACCAGTTGCGGTGGCGACATTTGCGCTCCTTTGAAGGCGCGCTACTTGCCGCAGACGTCGCCGTCGCCGTCGCCGTCACCGTTCTCGGTGCCGTGATGGGAGCTGCAGTGATGGTAGTAAGAGTGCCAGGCTGTGCGCTTGTTGTGGTCGGCTCTGTATCATCCCAGCACCCCCAAAACCACCCTGGAGTTTCGCAAGTCGTGGTTGACGTTGACACCGGGATTGGTCGAGTGGTAGCGACATCCGTGGTCGTTGTCGTCGTCGTTTTGTCATTGCACCAAAACCACCCTGGAGTCGCGCAAGTCGTGGTTGACGTTGACGTCGGATTTGGTCGAGTGGTAGCTACATCCGTCGTTGTCGTCATCGTCGTCGTCGTCGTCTCGTCATTGCACCAAAACCACCCTGGAGTCTTGCACGTCGAAGTGGACGAAGTGGATGATGTAGAGGTCGTAGTTGGCGTCGCGGTTGCGGTGGCTGTCGTATCCAGGCATCCCCACCAGCCTGGTGTCTGACAAGTCGACGTTCTGGTTCGTGTCCGCGTCGATGTGGACGAGGCCACAGTTGTAGTACTCACTGTCCCGTTGCTCTCGTACATCTTCCATTGGGCACAATCCCGGCACTCTGGGACGAAGTTGCACCTTGGGACGTCATCGTACTTAAGAATAACGTCGTGAATGACGGCTCGGATCTTGTGGGTGCCAATGCCCACACGCCAACCCTTGTCAGAAACCACGTCCCAGACACACTCGCGACCGGTGTGGCAGGCTGTCTCGAGAGCATATCCAGCAAAGGAGCAGGAGGCGGTCGCGCCATTGCAGGTTCCAATATAGATGGGGTCGGCGGTGTGGCCAAAGTGGAAGGACCCGGTATGCTCTCGCGTCTGGGGGGTGTTGGGATCAGACCCCGGGGGAACGGGCAGGCCAAGGCGAGAAGCCGCGAGAGCTTCCGGCACAGCTTCAAAGGTGACAGCGGGCAAGCCATAAGTCAGGCCCAACAGGGACGAGACGGCGCCTCCCAGTGAATGGCCCGTCAGCCAAACAACTGAGTCGGGATAGAGCTCGGTGACATTGGAATACAGTTCGCGAGCAGCCGCGTAGTATCGATTCTCGTCTCGGAGAGCCCCGGTAACGCAAGTGTTGTTGCAGGAGTAGGTACCCGTCGCGCAGTCACAGACCTCGTGCCAGGTCCACTGTCCTTGCTGTCCGCAGCAGCAACTGAAGAACAAGTTGTCGTTAACCTTGTCGTTGGTGGTCGTGCCGTCCCCGTCAAAGACAGCGGGCGTCGTGCCCTTGATCCCAATGACAATTGTCGAGTTGGTCTCGTCAGCCCAGACGTGGCCACGGAGACCATCGGTGTGCCATCCGAAGTCGGCGCTTCGGTTGAACCGCTTGCCAACTTCCTCCCAGTCGGCCTCTCGTTCATCTCGCACGTACGCATCGGCGGCCATGTACGCCAAGCTCAGGACCGTGCCCTTGTCGGTGATGTCGGGAGCCGGAACCTCATCCATGGTCCAGGCGGAGGCGTCGAGGACGGCCGCGTAGCCGTTGCGCCTGGATTGGGCAACCATGGGGTCTACCACGGACGGCCGCCGATCTACCAGACGCTCTATTGCGTGTGCGCGGCTCTTGGCCTTTAGACGCGACAGATCGTGTTCCGGGTAGTTATCCTCGGCGGCGGGGAAGATGCGGGATGGTTCGTCATGCAGCACGTCTCGCTTCCGGTGAAGCCCGGAATGCTTGTCAGTGCCGTGGTGGTAGATGTGCCGGAGCGTAAAGGTGTGCTCTGCAGGGAGAGGAGGCTCTGGCCGTGGAGAAAGGCCTGGCCCGAGGGGGAGGAAGACGCTTTGGTCGACGATGTTGTGATGTTGGGTGGCCGAGGCCGCATCCGGAGCAACGGCGAGGAATGACAACAAGAGCGCGGCGGTGACTCTCCCAGCAGAGGTGCACGTGAAGCTGGGCGACATGATGGGCTGCATTATCCAGCCGTGGATAAGACAAGAACCATGCGAGTCGAACAAAGGGATTCGAGATGCATCAAGGAACAGGCGTAATGTAGTATTGGGGGAGAGATGCGAGGCGGGACTGGAGGGGATGGGATGGAGATGTTGTTGAGACGGCAGTGCAGGGCGATGTAGTCGTTGCGGGCAGCCCATCCTCGACCATCCTCGTCGATAGCGTTGAGGTACCTCGCCATCGCCCCAAACGATGCACTCTAGCGTGCAAGATAGTTGGGCCTAAGAACTTTAGTAGTCCATGGGCAAATTAGATAGCAGAGATACTTAAGTCCAAGACACTAGCTACTGGCATTCGCTAGAGTGGCTGTGAACAAGCGCGGGCCGTCGACTTCCCCCCCTTAGCGTCGCATCCGGGCTCCAACGCATGACCCGCTGACGGGGACGCGGCTCCAGGGCCTCTCGGCAGTCCACAGGGCAGCAGTGCCACGTAGGATAGGTACCTAGCCTGCAGGCTGACGTGAGTTTCGGGTCGTACACACTGGCGCGTCTCGTCCAGTCGCGAGACGTGAAGCTCCAGTCAAATTTATCCGCCACTTTAAATTCCAACCCACGGCTCACAGCGCTTCACCACTGCACTAGCGAGAGGTCGCAATTCAACACACAGGGACGGGCAGCTCTTTGCGCACCGCCAAGATGACTGCAATGTGAGTCCCTTCTATTCCTACCGCGCCAACGACATCTGTTTTCTGCTCTTACTGCTGCTGCCGCTGCCGAGGCTCCGCTCCGGCGCCTACCTGTCCGCTGCAGCAGTCTGCTATCCATCGCGAACCACAGCAGACAAAGAGAAGCTAACACCACCCCGTGCTGTCAATCAGCGAGAGCTTTGACAGCATCTACCTCGACCTCTCTAAGGAGAGTGGCAAGTGCAGATTTGCAGAGACGGGCTTCGGCTGGAAGCCCGCTGGCGGCGGCGACACCTTCACCCTCGACCACAGCAACATTGGCGGCGCACAATGGAGTCGGGCCTCCAAGGGCTACGAGGTCCGCATCCTGCAGCGCAACTCGGGCATCATCCAGCTCGACGGCTTCCAGCAGGAGGACTACGACCGACTGAGCAAGGTCTTCAAGAACTGGTACAGCACCGTGCTCGAGAGCAAGGAGCACGCGCTGAGGGGATGGAACTGGGGAAAGGCCGAGTTTTCCAAGGCTGAGCTCACCTTCAATGTCCAGAACAAGCCTGCATTTGAGCTGCCGTACTCGGAGATTGGCAACACCAACTTGGCCGGCCGCAACGAGGTTGCTGTCGAAATGTCGCTGCCGCAGGACGCTAACGACACTGGAACAGACGGCCAGGGCGGCGCGCGAGGCAAGGGAAAGAAGGCTGGCGCTGGAAAAGACCAGCTGGTGGAGATGCGCTTCTACGTCCCAGGAACGACGACGAAAAAGGAGGCCGAGGGCGAAGACGGCGCCAGCGATGACGGAGAGGAGCAGAACGCTGCTACGCTCTTCTACGATACCCTCATTGAGAAGGCAGAGATCGGCGAGATGGCTGGCGATACTATCGCCACCTTCCTCGATGTCTTGCACCTCACTCCCAGGTTCGTCTTCTGCTTTGGCCTTGGACATCATGGGCCGACGGTTCTCTTACTTACTATGCAAAATCACAGAGGTCGTTTCGATATCGACATGTATGAAGCATCGTTTCGACTCCGCGGCAAGACGTACGACTATAAGATTCAATACGACGCCATCAAGAAGTTCATGGTTCTGCCCAAGCCCGACGAGATGCACTGCATGCTCTGTATCGGCTTGGACCCGCCTCTGCGCCAGGGTCAAACGCGGTATCCCTTCGTCGTTATGCAGTTTAAGAAAGACGAGGAGGTGACTATTGACTTGAACCTTGACGAGGCCGAGCTGGAGAGCAAGTACAAGGACAAGCTGGACGCTCACTACGAAGAGCCCCTGCACCACGTGGTGGCCAAGATCTTCAGGGGCCTGGCCAACAAGAAGATTTCTTCGCCGGCAAAGGACTTTATCACGTACGTCACCCGTTATCACATCTTTTCAGGGTACTCTACGGTTGCTTACTCAGTCTTGCAGCCACCGAAGTCAATATGGCATTAAGTGCTCCATCAAGGCCAGCGAGGGCTTCTTGTACTGCCTGGAAAAGGCATTCATGTTCGTCCCCAAGCCCGCCACGTACATCGCCTACGAGCAGACGCAATCCGTCACCTTCTCTCGCGTGGGCGGCGCCGTCTCTACCCTGTCCACCTTTGACATCACCGTCGTCATGAAGAACGGTGCCGGCTCCTCTCAGTTCAGCAACATTAACCGTGAAGATCTAAAGGCGCTCGAGGCCTTCTTCAAGCTCAAGGGCCTGCGGGTCAAGAACGAGATCGACGAGGACGCCAACATGCTCGCCGCCGCCCTGCGCGAGCAGGCCATGGACGAATCTGACGACGAGGTCGTGGCCGGCAAGGCGGATCGTGGCTCCGCAGACGAGGACGAGGAGAGCGTCGACGAAGACTTCCAGGCAGACAGCGACAGCGATGTGGCGGAGGAGTTTGACAGTGCCCACTCGAGCGAGGGCTCCGCCAGCGGAAGCGATGTGGAGAGCGGCGTGGATAACGAGGATATGGACCAGGACGACGACGACGACGAGAATGACGAAACGGAGCGGCCAAAGAAGAAGAAGAAGACGAGCTGAACCCCGACGCGGTGCAGTGGTCGAGGTGCCATGTGGAAAAGGACTGAAGTGAATACCGGCGTTCAGGGTGGAAAGAAGGGTCGGTTGGGTCCATGTAATCGACGGCTTGTATTAAAAAGAATCGTTATCTTGCCCCTGGCAACAAACAATTGTCCCATCCTCTAAAGACAAATGCCGGGCGTTGACGCGATAGACTCTTCGGATATCCGGTTACTGATCTATATGTCTGAAGGACAATCACAGACAGGTTGATGCAGAAGACCCGAGGAAGCTTGGGCAGCTTCCTTGCCAATCTCGTCACTCGTTCATTATGCATTCATGGCTTGCAAGAGTCCAACGTCCAGCACAACAAGTTTGCATTTGAAACTAGCTGCGCTCAACTCACTTAGCCACCCCCATCGGCCTCTCCCAGTTCGCGATCAATCACACGTCATAAACCCAACCAGTATTGCCCAGTCCTTCTTGACTATACAAACAGTCTTTTTGCTGTTTTCGATTGCCTCTTTGTCTTGGTCTTGGATCCAAACAAGACCTGGTTCGCTTTTGTACTTTTCCAAACACCTCGGTGCCTTCACAAAAAAATCCAATGCACAGCGAAGTGACGCTGCCATGCGCCTTCTAGTCAGCTCAATGTGAGTTCCTCCATCTAAAAAGCAGGGATAAAACGCCGTAAGCGAGAGACTGGAACATGTACCAAATCCATTGATTCCTTCCAAAACCTCGGCCAGGGAGCTCTTGTACACGTCCAAATGTACAGCATCCACTCCTTGCCATCTATAAAGTAAATCAAACAAGAAACGCCTTTGGATGGTCATGACAAAGCTGGATCAGGTCTTTTCCTCCTTTTCCAGTTTATCCTTTAAAGGAAAATAAACGAATGATTCAGCCCAGCCCTTTCGAGCCTTGCCATTTGCGCTGTGGCTGAAAGCCGAGAAGCAACAAATATATAAAAGAAAATTTCCAACCCGATTATTGGATTTAGATTTGGTCGCCAGTGCCCTTGATATAGGCACGGGGGAACAAGGCATACTGCCCAACCGGCGGCGGAGCCTGGGTGCTCAGACTTGTGGTCCTTGCGCGCTGTCTCCATGGCTTCGAAACATCATGCGACTTCAGGGGAAGCACCTCATCAGGAACAAAAGACTCGCTGGCGTGACTCTTGTGATGGCTCTTGCTCGCATCCGACGTAGAGGGAAATGGAATAAGCTCCGGAACGACATCCCTTGAGGGTGGGCAGTGCGAACCAGGTTCCAAGTCTACCAGTATTCGATCGGCCAAGTTAGTGGTTGGAAGAGGTTCCGCATCGTCGGCCCATGCGTTGGCCATTTTATTGAGGGATGTGCTGCTCGCCGTGTGTCGTGTCAGTGTTGTCCAGGATGAGGCTGTCGACATGTGTCGATTTTCAGTAGAGTTAGAGCGGGATGTAGAGTCAGTAGTCATAGTTGAAGTGCTGGATCGCTGGTGGAATGGGGTCGAGTTGTTGCCCAAGTGCGTGGCGTCCTCATAGAATGCCGCTTGATGGTACAGTCCAGAATACTCGTCATATTCTGGATAAACTTTCCTCTCCGTCTCCTGGAGGAGCATGTGCTGCTGGTAGTCGCAGGGGATGAGCAGTGACGGGGACAGCGTGAACCCTTGGGATTCTTTGAAACTCAATGCGCCCGACGTGCGACGGCTATTCTTCACGTCCAAGGGGCGAAGGCTCTTCCTGTCCCCTCGGGGAAATGAGAAGTTGCTCGCAACGGCCGGGTGAGTCGTGGGAGTGACTGCTTCATGGTCGATGCCAATGGATGTTTGGCTGGCAGGACTCAGGGCCGGCGCATCGTGAGAAGCAGGGGAAAGCATACCCGGAGATGTTTGAGCTAGGCTGCTAGGCCTCATCTCGGCTAGGCCCTCGTCCCCTAAAGCCATTGGGACCGGCGGAGGGACATCATCTCGAGCAGTGTCCAGGGATGGTCGTTCCCATTGGTAGTCGCAGTCTGCTTCTGCTTCATGCTCGTAACAGTAGTCAATGTCATCCTCCCAGCTTTCTCTGACTGCGGCTAGTTCGGGTTCGTCCTTGTCCTGGCTTCCAATGTTCGTCGTCCGGCGTGCTACGGACGCGTCAATAGGACCAAGGGTTTCCGAAGCACCGCTCATCGGCCGCTGTGATTCGACCGTTGATCGCAACATTGGAACCGATTGGCTTCCTCGCAGTGACGAGTTGTTGCTAGCTAGGCTTAGCCTTGAACGTCGAGGAAGTCCATAGTGCTCCTCTTCCTCTGGCACATCAGGTAACGCGGTCTCATACGATGCTGCATTAGGCGAGGCGAGTGGCCAGGCCGCATCGTGAGCACCGCCCACTACAGGTGACGACGCCTCATCCTCAGGAATTGATGTAGGATCGTAATAGGCTGTTGACTGTGGAAGATGCTCGGTGGAACCGAAAGGGCTGAAGGGCTGTGGCCGACKGAAGCCGCCACTCGTCTGCGGCCTATCGATAGTTGCGGATGCCACCGGGTCATACACCTCCTGCTGGTTTGATTGACGGCTAGAAATACGCGGTGGAGGGATGGGAGGGAATGGCGAGGAATTGTGTGACCGAATGGGGGATCGAGGAGGTTGGGTTGAGGCCCGAGATGGGCTCCTCTGGAAGTGGTCCTGTGAGCGGGCGTGCTTCATCAGTCGACGAGAGCCTGAAGCCGGGGCAGTATGGCGCGGAAGCAAGGGCGGACGAGGTGCGCCGGCATCGTAGAAGCCGCCGTACTGATCATCCAGAGACTCAGACGACATATTGGACGAGTGAAAGGCCCCGATCTCCGTGGAATTCATGGCCCCTGGCACCCTAGTTGGGGGATGCATGGCCAAAAACTCCGTCGTTTCCTCCATTCGACTACCAGGCCGGAGGTCGGCAGCGTCGTTCTCGCGCTGCTTGTGCGCTACATGCTGAAAGTTGAATGGTCCAGAGATTTGAAGCCTCTTCTGCTGCTGGGGGGGATCATCGCGGGGCGGTTTGCGGCGAGAGAAGATTGCTGGAATGATGGACTCTTTGGGTCCAGTTGGACCACTGTCCACAGGCACGTCTGTAAAATATATGGAGCTCGCCGACGAGCTGTGGGAGCCGCTCTCTCGCTTCAACTTTCCTCGTCGATGGAAAAAGCCCTTCCCAAAATTGTGTATACTCTCAGGACGGTCTCGCGAGGGAGCACTGCTCTCGTTTGATCGAATTGACGTGCGTCTGACAAGCGACAGGTTGTCCAAAGCAAGCTCCCATGGAGGACGGTCGCTGCCAGTCGTCGAGGTCAGGGAGGATGATTCCGACGAAGCGGCGCGGTGGCCATGTTGTCGGTGCAAGCGCGATACCCGCTTCATCTGCTTGTTCAACTGGCGTAGTTTCTCTGGCGATGGAGGACCGTCGACTGCAGGATCAAGAAACCGGGCGACAATCGCACTCGAAAGTTGCTCTGACGATGGGTTGGAAGGTTGGTTAACTCCCGGAGAAGCAGTGGACGGACGAGATTTCGGAGGGTCCCTCTTGATTGGTTTTGTGGGTACTGCGCTGTACTCGTAGTGCCCAGAGTACATGGCCATGGTCGAGGCAGTGATCATGGTTACTCAGTGGAGCGGCAGGGCGACGACAAGTCGTGCCCTCCGAGCACTGGCAGCTTGCCTGGTCCACGTTGAACAACGCTATTCTTCTTCTTTCCCCCCTGAACGTGCGTCTGATCGGCAGACAAGTGTGGGATGGACGTGGGACCCAGCAAGAGCCGTCGTCAGAAGATCGCAACAGTCGACAGCGACGAGGCAAGGTATGGGTCCTGTTGTGGGGTTGTGAGACCAGCACAGGCTAATAACGAGACTGTCGGGGGACAGGAGATATGAGGCAATCTTGGGGCGGCGAAGAACACCCGGGTAAGGATTTGGAGACCCCTGGAGAAGACAACAGTAGTGTCCGGGGTGGGAGGGGTGTCCGGGAAAATGTTGTTGGTGGGCTGGAGGATCCGTCGACGGGACCTCGGATCCGGGGGGCCGATGACTGTGATAGTTGCTGAGAATCGCGATTGGGTGGGAAAAGATCCGGGATGTACTCGTAAGGCGTCGTCCGGCGTGTGCCCTTTGTCTGCGTGTAGGACAGGCGTCTGTCTGAGGTGGAACTCCCACCGCCTTGTCGAACGATCTGGACGACGAGTAAGTCTGTGTGGTTGACCAGCTAAAAACACCACAAATAGTACTCCGTAATAGTGAGTGGGACGAACGGCTAGCCGTGGCCGTGGGTACGAAGTAGTTGGAGCGGCTGTAATAGAGCGGATGCGCTGCGTGTCTGAGACAGGCCCTCGTGCCGCCGCAGCGTGTCTCAACGGTCGTCGCCAAGCCGTTGAAAGAACATCTGGACCAGATGTCGACGGAAAGGTGATTTGAGGTGGATGATAGTGAGAGTTGAGGTGGGGGCGACGGCGAGGGAAAAGAAGAAAAAAAGAGAGGACAGACAATCACAATCACGTCTCTCTCGGGGCGCGTCGAGGGCTTGATTTTAGTAGCACCGCATGGCTGCTCTTGTGTCCTGTGCAACAAAGTCGTTGATGACCAGGGGTCTCTAGACCAGGACGGTAAGTTGACATGGAGGAGGGACCGCCAATTAGCAAGCAAACCAACAACGCAAGATGTGGCTGGCTCCGTGGGTATGGCCCAATCCGCAGCGTCGGGTCTGCGCCCCAGTTCCGTTGTGCATGTACTTCGCATGTCCGGAGTACTTCGTACTTGGTACATAAGTTGGTCCTGAGGACTCGCTTGATTGATGAGATGCTGCCCTGGATCAAATTCTTCTTCTTCTCCAAGCGCGGCAACGGTGTTATCACTACTCGTCCTGCAGTCGTATGCAGGAACGGCATGGCCGGCCGACCACGGGCCGACAATTCCCATCTCAGCAAAGTCGCGGCAAGGCGAAGGATGCGGACTGCAGCTCTCTGACTGGGGATAAATTAGCGCAGCACCAGGAACGCGGTGGAGGAGGAGCTGTCGACCGGCAGACGAGCAGCGACCGACCTGGGTAACGCTGGTCATTGTCCATTGCGCAAGTTGAAGGAAACCGACCGAAGATGCTTCAGGCAGTGGGGCGCTCCCTGGCACACTTCATCTCCACAACAGCTTATCCCTCAACAAGGGCTCCTGGTCAACCCCTGGTCCTCCGAACAACGAGTACTCGTCCTCGTACGGAGTACGGAGTACTCCGTACCTCCTCGTCCCACAGGCCGACGAGGGCTGAGGATTGAGCGAGAGCCAGCCCGCATGGCAGAAGCCCTGGGCAGGCTTGAGCAGGGCCAACCTGGCCCACGGCTCCAATTCAACCGTCCCCAAACCTGGGTTTCCGGGGAGCCTGTGAAACGCCAGGTCACTGGACTCGCCGTGGGGCGCGATGGAGCCGCCAGCTCGGAGAGGCGACGGACGAGCTGCTGCGATTGATGAGACGGGTCCGAAGATTGGCGATGGCGATGGCGATGGCGATGGCGATGGAGTTGGAGTTGGGTTTGGACGCGTGCCGCACGGGTCACCGACAAGCTGGACTCCTTTCTCCTATCTGTACGCGCAGGACAGGGTCATGCTGTGCCTTTGCGCGGCAGGTCGGCACAGGGAGGGACGTCGAGATGCACGAAGCATTGGATCGCGTCGCCAGATGGAGACGGAGAGCTGGGCACCCAACCCGCAGCCTGGCCTCCAGCTCTTGCTCCTTCCTTCTGCCACGCGACTGCCGCCAGCCGCTCGCTGGTGCCTGAGGTACAAAGCACCCCACAGCAACATCCCTGGGCCTCGCCTCCGTTGGCCATTGCATTCCCGACATGCCAGGCCCCCTGCCTCAGTAAAATCAAAGAAGCTCAGTGCTCAGCGGATGGATAATAATGGGGCATCTGGAAGACCAGGGCCGGTGGCTGCAAGTCTCGCCCAGACTCTTCCGCGCAGGCAAAGTGTTTGTGCTGTCGGACGCAGCCAACCACCTGCACGAACCAATATTTTTCCTTGCCAACCCGCACCAGCAATCAATGAACCCAGCAACTTTCGGCAGAGTCGCCAGCTGGCTGAGGCAGGAACTCGCTCTTCGAACTCCGTACGGAGGTACAGCCAAGCGAGCTTGCGGCATGCTCTTGGCGGCATGCTCTTGGCGGCCTACTCCGTACAACAGCAACAAGTGCGACAACGCGTACTCTTCTTGCACCGTCAGAGGGCCTCGCTGGTGCTATGCCTCTTAGGGCTATGGACCTATGCTAGTTCCTTCGTTATAAGGTTCGTATCATCTCTACAGCTTGATTGATGCTTAACAGATCGGGCATCCCCCAGTTTCTTCTTACTCCGTACCTGTTGTCAAAGTTGGCAGTCATTTTGTCTGGCACTGATGGTCTCGCCGCTGGATCTTGGTGCTCCGCTTGTACGAGTACTTCCTCAAGGAGTGGGTTCCCACCAACCTAACAGCCGAGGCCAATTGGTGTCAATGGCCCGACAAAGTGGTACGCAACTCGCCGTTTATCCATCGAGTTCGTATACTCATGCAAGCTCGGGTAACGACATGCATGCGGAGTACGGAGTACGGATTACGGAGGACATGCATCCATGAACGTCGCGAGCGCGACGAACTGGCTCACCTACACTCGTACTCCATCAGTCCTGCACGCTTTCCAAATGGCCGGCCGCCGATCTGGGTCAAATACCCACGCAAAAACAGGAATGTCGTCAAGGGATATTAGCAATCTTTAGGTCCAAGCCACGTTGTTGTCTTCTGCCGGAGAGCGCTTGTCTAGGCCAGGGGTTTTGCAGCGCCTTCAACGACGACGGAGGAGGCTAGCCTCTTTCCCACGCGTGGTGCGGCTCCGCGGTACGAGATGGCGCGGGTCCAGTGACGGATGAGCAGTCTTACACATGTCGATGAATGACTTGCAGCTCATAGCGTGACCTGCACACGAAGTATCTTGCGCTAAGCCGTCCGTCGTTGCAACCGAGCTCTTCTACCAATGATGGGCGGTACGTTGCTACGAGTATGGTGCGGCAACCATACAAACACATGCCTATTCGAGGTGACAAAGGGCGGATTTCCTTCCAATTGCGACGACGAGGCACTGCATAATACGGAGTACTGCTGCTCCAGCCACTATTGTCGTCAGCCATGAGGAGCAACGACGTGGTTTCCCCGAAACTCACTTTGCTACTGGGGTCGTTTAGTTGCCCGCTCCGTTCAGGAATCCACGCCACCACAGGACAGAATGCTGGTGAAGACGCCGCCTCCATGTCTAGCGCGATGACCGTCTCCATCCGTGGTCGTCATCACAGAAGAACTCACGTTCCACGGCGTTCTGTCCCCCCTTGCCTTGCAGAACTGCAACCTTTGAGCGACGAATGAGCGATGGGTTTTGTGACTGGGGTCGAAATGGGAAGGTGGTTGATGCAAGAAAAGCGTCGACGAACCGTCGCTTTGGGACGGTTTTGTCAGCCTCTTCCTAATTTTGCGCAAGCGTCGCCCAGGAGAGCAAGTGCTCCGATGCACGAACGAGTGCTTCGTTCGAGGTTCGAGTCCGAACAGCTTCAGCCAACGCCTCGGCTGCACGAGTTTTCGACCAGCGTGCGTCGAGCCACAGCAGAGGAAGAGGCGGCTTAGACTCGGTGTCCAGTCGTCTCCCGTCTTTTGCCGTCCAACACGAGACACTGCATCTGGGGCGGCGCTGTCTTGAGCACATATTGCACACGGCGCTAAGGTACCTCAGGAACGCGTCGGGCCCTTGAGGGACTCTGCAAAGCCCGTCCTTTCAGCAAACCACTTCTTCGTCCACACGAAGTACGTACCGAGGCCCGAAGGCGGAAGGCCTTCCCGGCAGTAAACATCCTACTATCACTCCGTAATCCGTACATCTCGCCATGGCATGAGCAACCCTGGCTCTTCTGTCTGGCCTGGGTGATTTCTGACCACGCAGGTTTGTTGGTGGCGCCACAAGGGGAATCGCCGTCAGCCTGCCGTGGCAGTGTTCGGTGCGAGGCATGCATCGTGGATCACGTTGAGGTCAGCAAGATTGACCAATGGCTCGGCAGCTAGCATGGGGGGGCCGCTGCGCGATGCCCACTTTCAGGCAGCTCGACGCGACGGTGGCATTAATTACACTGGGGGAACGGATAGCCTTTCTCATGTCAACCAGACCCTGGATGGGTCGGGCCGCTGGACGGTTTGTGCTCTTGAGCACTCCTCCTTGAAGCAAGACGGCGGTGCCTCGTCAGGGTTGGGTGTTTTCAACGAGATGGGGTTACCTTTCCCGCCTCCGAAATCACCGATGGTACAAAGTATATTCGAGTACGATACGGCGTCCTTTGTGCCAACGGCGTTGGATCCTGCTCGGCTCCTCCACGAGCACTGCGGCTTCCTCTCCTACATCCCGATTCCCATGGTTGGGCTGGTCTGACAGTCTGTCTCATGGCTTCGTCGTGCCGAGCGATGCCAAGGCATGCGCCATCACGCGCCAAAACCAGGCTGGATGAAAGCCAGGTCGGTGTGATGGGCTGCGACTTCGTGCATGAAAGCACACGCCTGGTCCTGGTCTCGATGCGTCTATTCCGGTTCGGAGCAGAGTTTGACCTTTGCTGGCATCACCAACGAGGTGGAGGAAGCCCTGTCATTGGTTCTAACATCCAAGGTGAACCGGGTGCAAGAGACGTGGTCTCGCGACGCTGAAGGCTGAGACCGCGTTTGCACACTTTTCAACGTCGCGGAACGCCGCGAGTCTTGGAGGTCTCGTGGTCGTGCGCTGACGAACCGATGCTGTAAGATCGAGCATACGTACCTCCAGACCGTCGATGCCACCATGCTCACGCTGCTCGTTCTCGGCCACAAGCCGCGAGCTACGACGCTGGGTCAATAAAAAAGGTGTGATGCAGACAGCTGAACTCTGGCCGTTCATGTACGGCTTGTCATTGTTTCCGATTGTCCCCAATGGCCCCGACCATGGTGTCTGTCTTATCCTGTTCAATTGTCATCGCAGCCCGACGCCTTCGACAATACAGCGGCGACCTCCCTCCTGCGTCTCCGTTCTAGCCAATGCGGAGCCTGTTTTGCATGAAGCGCGTCAGGCACCTCGCTCAGCGCGCAGATGCGACGGGAGGGGATATGCATGGCGACAGCGGTCTTGGGTCGCCGACCCGACGTGCTGGTGCGGTGTCATCGCCATCTTCGCTCACTCCGAAACAGCGAAACACAAGGGCCCCGTTGTGGTCCTGTTGCGATGCCAGAAACGGTGTGCGATCAGCGCCGTTCCGAGTCCGCGTGCGTCTAGCTGCCGGGACGGCAAACAGCTTCCCCTAGCACCTTGCGTTGATAGTCCACCACACTCCCAAATTCGATATCGGCACCACAAGGGTGTGCGAGCCGAGTCCGTACCAGACCAGACAAGCTTCGCTACCTGTCTACGGCGAGCCCCCGCGGCAGACATGCTTGCTGCTCGGCTGTTGTCACTTTGCCATTTGCCATTGTCCTGACAATATACCCTGAGTAGCCGCTTCCCCGTTCCCTACCTAGTGGGTGTACGGGGTAGTCCGGTCCGTAATCCGTACTCCGTATCCATTCTTTGCAAGACATCATTCGTCGACGATGGTTTTTTGTGTCCAAGCCCGTCCCGCAGCGCGCAGACCCCCCTGGGGCCCGGTGCGTCCGTATTCTCTCCGATAATCCGTACCTGCCTGGAGGCTCCCTCCGCCCTGCGTCCCTGACTCACGATGCCACCACGACGCGTCCACTCGTCGTCACTGCTTGAGCAGCCTCAGCCAGCCCCCAACAGGCCATCCTGGCCCAACAACTGCCGCGATGGTGGAATCGCGCATCATTTCTTTCCCCGCCGCCGCGCCCCATCGTGGCGCCAATAGCCGTCTGTCGGCACTTGTTCGTTGTTTGTGTTCCCGTTATCTGGTTCGCCGTGTGGAGTACGGAGTACGAAGGAAGTGCGTACGTATTCGTACGTCTGGAGTAGTTCGTGCCGAAGCGTCAAGACCCGCACAACGCATGGCGCTGTCTGCCCAGTTGTCAAAACGCTGGCCCGAGCTTCCCCGAGCTTCCAAGGCGGCGCGCGGTTTTAGGAAAGGGACTGGCTAACATTTCCTCCCGGGTTGACAAAAGCTTCACAATTGCGATAGCAATGGCATTAACTGTACGAGTTACGGTCCTTCTGGCACGTGAGGAGCTGGGGCGTCTGCGCCACTATTGGGGTTGCGGGTTGCGAGTCCCTAAATAAAGCTACGAAGTAGTTTCGACGCAAAATCGCGCTTGGTGCCCCGTATAACTATGGAAACATGCAAAATGCTGGATTTAGAACGACGCGGAGGAGGTTTGAGCGTCATGTAGCCCCTAGTGATGTGGCCCCCAAAACTTGCATACTGCATGAATACATGGACCCAGAAAGAATCCAGATGTACGGGCCAAGGCTGCCGATAATAGAAGGGCAATTATGATGCTCAACTGGGCTATGAAGAATCAAGAAAGGGTAAAATCCAACATGTAGTTCCATTTCAACACTCTGCCAACTGGGTGGTCTCCGTAAACGCCTACTACACCAAGCCTGCTTCCCCAGATGACAACAAGCATTGAGCGAAAGACAAAAACGGTCTGAACAACAAAGATTAATGATCGCGCTCGTTGGGTGCGCTCCGTGGTACGGGCGCTATTGTGTCGGTCTACTGGCATCTGCATCACTGGCAACGCCGCCTTCGATGTCGCTCGTCGCAGAGCTTCTCTTCTTCTTTGGCCGGAAGAAGTCGCCGAGAGCATCGCTAACGCTCCGCGATCTTCGCCGTCCCGGGTCCTCCTCGAGAGACTCATCGGCCTCCTGTTCTTGTAGAGTACTTCGTAGAAGGTCATCCGACGCAGGAACGATCGCCCGGCCTCGCCCATCCTCGCAGTCGTCGTCTTCGTTGTTGAAGAACAGGCTGGCGCGGATGTTGGACCGTATCCGCCTCATGGACGACCTGTTCGCCAACGGGTTATCATCTTCCCGGAGGAACGCGTCCTTGACGACAGTCGTGACCGTAGAGGACAACGGAGACGGCGATATAAACGTTTTTGAGCGGTGGTGGCTCGTAGTCCGGGACACGCCCGAGTTGGTTCGAGGCGTCACCGGCCGGTCTGTAGGGTAGGCTGGCGGAACCGGCGAGTCTCTCATCGGTGTCGTCGGTGTCGACATCACTGCCAAGCCGGCCAAGGCGGAATCCGCGGACAACGTCCCGGTCCCACGAGAAGGCGATGAAGAGGCATCCCAGGATTGCCGCCAGGGGTTGTCGAGCAGTGGCGATGACTCTCCTCCGAGCAAGTCCGGCGTGCTCTCAGCCCCTGAATGCCGTATTGATGGAAAATCCGCCTCAGAGAGTGGAGACCCTTGCTTGACCGTGTCGGCGAAACTGACCCGCGAGAGCCTGCTAGACCTCCGGGACTGGGATTTTGGTGTCGGGACGCCTTGTGCAGGAACAGGGGAGGGTGTGGTCCCTTCGTGATGCGTTAAGCCAATGGTCTCCTCAACGCCCTCATCGTCCGACAGGAGATCCTCCTCGTCGTTGTGTTGTTGCCTTCCACTAGTAATGAGGAAGACACCAAAGAATGTGAGCAAGCAGCCGCCGACAAACTTGCCTGCCTGCTTGGCCGTCGTCTTCTCGAAGTCGCGGTATAGGATGGCGCTTCCAAGGATGACGCAGAGGGTGAAGAGCACAAACTGGATGGGGATGACCTGGGTCGAATCGAAACGCTGCAGTGCTTTGTTGACATAGCGAATCTGCATGACTGCAGTGACGAGTAAGATGAGAATGAGCGCGTAGGTAACGGGAGTGGCGAATGCCCTCCACAGTGTCGAGGACAGCATCGACGATACGCCCTTGGTAGCCAACGCTGTGTAGCCACCTGTTGCACGACAGTTAGCGTCTTGTTGAAGCTAAGAGGGAGGAACTACAAGCCCAGGTAGACAGTAGACATACCAAAGAGACCGACGAGGCCAAGGTCGATAAGGATTGTTCGCCTCCCGTACCTGCTGCTCGCCCACATGAGGATTAGGATGAGCAAGATGGTCACGCCCAGGTAGATTTCAAACGCCATGGTCGTGATGGCGTCCCATACGTCGTGCGGCTCCAGCTTCGTCTCCTCCGTCTTTGCGCTCAGGACGACCGTCACGACGCCGGAGACGGCGATGACGACACCCCAGAAATCTCGTACGCGGAACTGCTCCTTGAACATGACGGGCGCGATGATACAGTTGGAGATGAGTGCGACAACGCCGAGCGGCGAGACGATGGACGCCGGCGCAAATCCGTAGGCGAGGAAGTTGCCCATCTCACCGAGGGTGATGAGGATTTGGCCTAGCCACCAGTACGGCGACTTGAGGTACGTGGTGGCAACCTGGCCTTGCTCGTCGTCTCCGTTTTCGACGTCCGTGGTCGCGCTGGACTGGTACGACGCAGTCAGCGGATCGGTCTCGAGGTCTCCGTGGGCTCCATTGGCCCCGTTGATGGCCGCGTCAGAGCCGTGTCCATTGCTCTGCCCGTTGATGGCATCGCCGCCGACGGCCCCGTAGGGTCCGGACTGGGCGCTGCTCTGGGCCCGCTTCAGCGCTGCACGAGCCCGCTGCCGTATTCGCGCACGCTCCTTATGCAGCAGCGTGTGCGCGTATCGCTGGACGTTGAGCGCCAGCGCGATGAAGATGTTGCCGACGATGGCCGTGACGATGCCGATGAGCGACGACCAGTTCTTCAACGCCTCGCCGGGGGACCCGGGGGCGCCGGTCGCTGTCGGGGTTGCGGTCGACGTGCCGATCGTCGCAGACGTCGTCGTCGCCTGCATCATCGTCGCGGGGCGAGCGTCGTCGTCGCCAGCTGGCGCTGTGAAAGGCCGCCCGCGAGAGGCTCGAGTAGGTCAGACCTCGACGTGAGTTGTCCGGATGATATCATTGGGCTGAGGGTTGCCGAGGAAGATGCGCCGTTAGTTCTAGGCCAAGCAAACGGCCTGAACGTGCATGACAACCGCCGCGGTGACGGAGCTTCGGGGGCAGTATGCAGCGCTGTACGGATGTTCGCAGGTAGGAATGTTGCACAGAGAATGGAATACGATGGCTTTGGAAGAAATGAGGTTGGAGCCAGGCATCTTTTCACGCCAAGGCGCTCGCTGGGCTGTCGTTTCGCCGCTCCCCATTATTACGGAGTACGCGCCTGCAGCTGCTACGCCACATCCACGCGGGTCGCGCCACACATATGCGCCTCGCCTCAAGAGGTCACGAGAACAGCCATCCCAGCTGTTCTCCAGCTTCATTCCCGTGGATCGTCTCAGTAGACTCAGCTCCCGCTCGTCACTCCGCGCCATGAGCCGCGACCGCGACGGTGAGCCCGCCTCCACCAGCAGCAACGTATTTGTCCGCTTCAAACAGCACGTCGACTCCAACATCGCCTCTGGCTTTAACATGCTCCTCGGCGTTCCGACCGCTCCGCGCCAGTCTCGGAGCGACGACACATCAAGTACCTTGCATCCCAACTCATCCTCCTCACCCTCCCCCTCTTCGCATCTACTCTCGACTTGCAACGCCATGGATATCCAAGAAGCAAGGCGTCCAGGAAACTGGGATGTCTTCTCGCTTGTCTCCTCTGCCTCCTACTCTCCCACGGCCCTTCGCCACTTACCCCAGCCCGTTCCCAACGACCTCCCGCGCGACCTCGATTCCACAATTTTCACATTTGAAGATGCCTTTGAAGATCTTCTAGCAGTCTCTCAAGGCCAACCGCTGCCAGACATCAACACTCGGTATGAGCAGAGGAAGCTTCTGCAGCAGATGTTCCCCACCGGGGAGCCCACCGGGTTTTGGATGCGCAGGCTAGAGTCTCAGGGACTTATTGAGAGCCCAAGCCGGGGTCGCTTCTTTCGGACGCTCCGACCAGACTGGGAGGGCTTCCACCGGAAACTGGACCAGAGGGCCGCGGATGTGTGGCGCGACGAGACCGGCGACGATGAGTGTGAGCAGGGCTCTGGCGATTTCTTCCACAAAATCGGCCGGGCATTTAAGCAAATGGAAGGTTCTCGTCACGATGAGCCAGAACCAGACTCGGACGATAAGCAGCGCCGACGAAAGGAGCTAGACACCTTTGACGACCTCTTCTCATCCCTTTCTTCCACCGTCGCCGAGGGCCAAAGGTCGTGGGATACCTTCCTCAAGATAATCAACGACCAGGCCACAGCGCTCGAGAAGCACCAATCCCTGAGCTCCAACCAGGAGACGAAGCAGGTCGAGACCCGTGACGAATACGTCGACCGGTTCGGCTACCTGCACAGCACCGTTACGCGCAGGACTCTGGACAAGGACGGGAATGAGGTTGGCCTTGAGACATATGTAACAATGCGTCCTGTCGACAAACCTGACAAGCAGCTGGACAACCAAGGCAGGGACGAATTGGACCATGTTGAATCTCTCGGTGACGAATCCGCGAACAAGAAGACGGGGTGGTTTTGGAAATGAGATGTCTCGTGGACAGTTGACGGTATGCTCGACTTTAAGTAGGACTCTCAACTCTCTCTGTGATGCCCATGTACATACGAAGTAGTTTGGTCGGGAAAGACAACACCCTGCGGAGCAGATTGCGTGGCAGCCACCTATAAGAGGGGCCACACTTCCTGCTTAGTTAGTGAGAATGGCATGCTTCTTCCTCTTCTTTTCTCTCNGCTAGCCTGTCTAGCTGCCTCCATGCCTTGCCGTGCCCTGCCCGACTGGCCCTCCGRCCCGTCTGCCTGCAGCCGTGGGCAGGGCATTCTCGGTGCGTGCGTTTGCCGTTGTCAAAATAGCATGATTTATATGTCAGGCGAAGTCGCATTGAATCAAGTTGAAACTTGACGCCCCCTATCGCCATATACAAAAGGGGTTTGCGAAGACATCTGCAGAGCATACATCGCATAAAACTCGTCATATGAGGAACGCACTTGAATGAATCGCTAGCCGCAGTATGCTACTTCTTTTAACTTTTGCCCCTGGCCTTTGCCTTCTTCTTGCGCATTAGCCTCTTCCTCGCAATCAGTGTCTGCTTCATCGCTTCCTCCTTGGTCGCACCCAGTTTATCGTCCCCGACCTCCGCGGCCTGTTCTCTGCTCGCCTTTGTTCGTCCTTCTTTCCCACGATGCTGGCGTTTGCTTTGAGCAGTTTCGTTGGCAGCGTCATCTTTAGTCTTATGGGTCTCAGAGACAGCTTTTCTCTTGGCTTGAGCTGCTTGTGTCGAGTTCTGCTCGTTGGTCCGTCTCCTCTGGACCACTTGCGCGTTCTCAATGGAAAATTCGACAATCAGCCGCTGCTTCTTGCCATTGTCGCCCTGCAGTTGATGGCCGTTGAGGTACCGCAACCCCATCAAGGCCCAATGATGCGAAGTGTACTCGATGAATCCGTAACCACGGCTCTTTCCGGCGCCGCTTTTCTCTGGAACCTTGGATCCCTGACTGCTCTCAAAAACAATCTTGGCCTGGCGAACAATGCCCTTTCCCTTGCGCCTTCTCTCTTGGTCCTTTTCCTTGGCATCTTTGCCATCTCTGGCATTCTCTTCCTTGGACAGAGGCTGGCGGCGGCCTGCGTTGACGTCCTTGGCGAATCCGACAACAGCTTTTCTGGCAAGCTCCTTTAGCTCCTTTGCGCCAAAGTCGCGTGGGATGTTGCGGACCGCAAGTCGGGTCAAACTCAGATGCAAGCTGGGGTTGCTTTGTACCATCTTCTTTCGCTGAGCAGCGCTAGCCTGCCTCATCTGGAGCTCTGCTGGCGACAACAGGTCAAAAAGAGATGAGCCTCGTCCAATCGAACCCTCGGAAAGGAGGTAGAGTCTCCTCTTGTCCTTTTCATTCCGCGCAGCAAGAGAGTTGCCCGCAAGGTTGGTAGCCTCCTCTTTGTTGACAGCCTGAGCCACTTGGAGAAGTCGGCCATCGAGGGTGTACTTGCCACTGGGATCGGCATTCTCGTCCAGCAGAAGCGATTGCTTGGCCCCAGCTGCGAATGGTTTGGGCCGAGGAGCTTCTTTTATGCACGCCTTTGCGTCCGACGCGTTGAAGAAGCATACAAAGCCTGTCCCAGCTGGCTTGTCGGTGACCCTGTCAACAACGACTCGGGCATACCGGATATTGCCGAAGTGAGCAAAGAAGCCCTTGAGCTGTTCATCCGTCGTGGTGAACGGCAGGTTCCGAATGAAGACTGTCGAAGAATTGTCTGTCGTCTTTCGGCGTGGTGCCTGGACCTCCTGCTCGTCCCCATCCGCCTCGTCGTCATCTTCCTCCTCGTCGGACTCGTTCTCAAGATTTTGCATGTGATTCTTCAAAAAGTTTTCCAAGTCGGCGTCCAGTCCTTCATCCTTCGTCTTCCCAGCGGCATCTTCTGCAGCATCCCTAGCGAATACCTCGCTGCCATCAGCAGATTCGGCATCGTCCTCGACCGCCTCCTCTTTTTGATTCTCCTTGCCCTGCTGCTGATCCCATGTCTCCTTGTCAACAGCATAGTCAACAGCCAGAGTGCGACCGTCGATCTCCTTTCCATTGATGGCTTCCAATGCCTTCTCTGCATTTTTTCCCCCGCGGATGGTGACAAAGCCAAATCCTTTGAGCTTGCCCTTTGACTGGGGCAAATCTGCAAACTTGACCTTGCCGTAGCTTCTGAAGAGGTGGGACAGTTGGTCAGAGGTTTTTATGCTCCAGGGCAAGTTTCGAACAATCAACTTCGGCGGCTTTTCGAATTCAGGCTTTCCAGGTTTAGTTGCAGGAGCTTCGCCAGAACCATCCGTCGCGTTTCGGCGCCTGCGTTCCGCGAGGTCAACTCGGATGTTTCTCCCGTCCCATTTGGCTTTGTCAAAGGCTTTCTGGGCCTCGGCGGCATCGTCTGCATCTGCAAACGTGACGAAGCCATAGCCGCGTGATTCCTTGGTCTTCTGGTTGAGGACCACGACGGCATGCTTGACCGGGAAGTGCTCTGAGAAGAAGCCTGCCAAGGTCTCATTCGTGGCGCTGGGCGGCAACGAGCGAACGAAGAGAGAGTTTCGTTCCTCGACTTTTGCTCGCTTTGTAGTCGGGGTCGCATCGGTGCCTTGGTCTTTAATCGCGGCGGCGACGGCGTCTTCGACCTCGGAACGCGGCCGTTTGCGGTCGTTCTTGGAACTGCCCATCGTTGCAGCAATCTCAAAGAGGAATACCGTTTTGGCGAGTGGTGCGGTTGTGGCAAAAGACAATCCTATCGTCAAGTTCTGCCCAGAAAAAAAATCCCAGATCTTGAGCTTCGTTGCAGGGGTCCCGTATCTAATCGCACGTGATGGCGGGGACAATGGCCTTATGGAAAGTGGCGCTATGCCGCAAATGGAACATTGTTGACTTGTACCCTAAGCTAGACGCGTGCTATCTAAACAAAAGCATCACCACTTTATCGACACAACCATTTGAGCAAACACAGTAAAGCGCTGCCGACCGCGTGCAAAGGCCGCGCCGTGTATCGATTATGCCTGCAAGAGCATCCACTCGGTCGACGAGAGCGCCCTCCGCGATTTCGAAGAAGCCCTCGGCAGCAACACTGGGTTCCCGCGCGTCCGTCACTGCGCGCGCATCGTCAGCGGCCGTCGAATACGTGGACACACCAGGCAGCGCCTTGCGGACGCAGATCTGCGCAGTGTTCCACGATGCTCAGCGGACGACCGCGACTCACAGAAAACTATCCGTCAATCTGCGCAAGATACACGAGGCCTGCTGCTATATACCGACCAACAAGAGCGGCCCGTCGAGCGAGTTCGATGAGAAGGCTTTCAACAAGGAGTTTGTTCGATGCGTGCTGAGGATAATGCCCGTTAAGAAAACGGAGAGTGTCGGCGAAAAGTCTATTCGGTTCATCGGCTTCTATCTTCGACATGCGAGCGAAAAGGACATCGAGATCCTCGGAGACGTCGAGGCGGATACGAGTCTGATGCCTGAGACGCCCAGTACGCGGCTCACGTCGGAACTTCTCGAGGCAGTCCTTCCTTTAATGACAGCAAAGGACAAGTTCGTTCGATTCAGGTCCACTCAGATCATCTCTCACATCATAAACTCTCTGGATGCGATTGACGACGACCTTTTCCAAAAGCTTCGGCACGGTCTGCTTAAGCGCATTCGCGACAAGGAGGCAATGGTCCGCTCGCAAGCTGTCTTGGGCCTAGGTCGTCTAGCGGGCAACCAGTCTGAGGGCTGCACAAACTCGGACGATAGCGATGAAGATGAGGGAACTGATCTGTTGGGGAAGCTACTCGACGTCATGCAGAACGACCCCAGCGCCGATGTGCGGAGGTCGCTTCTAGTCAATCTCCCTATTCTTCCGAACACACTTCCGTACTTGCTGGAGCGAGCCAGGGATCAGGATTCGGCCACGCGAAGGGCAGTCTACTCACGCCTGCTCCCGGCACTAGGAGATTTCCGCCATTTATCTCTGTCCATGCGAGAGAAGCTCCTTCGATGGGGCCTCCGAGATCGTGACGAGAATGTGCGCAAAGCCGCCGGCAGGCTGTTTAGGGATCGATGGATTGCGGACTGCGCTGGCGCGCCCCAGCAAGAAGAGGGCAATTCCGCTGGGCCAGCGCCTCCCAGCTTTGACGGACTTTTGGAGCTTCTGGAACGAATCGATGTCATCAACTCCGGCGTGGAGAACGGCGTTGCCCTAGAGGCAATGAAGGGCTTCTGGGAGGGCCGCCCGGATTACCGCGAGGCTGTCACGTTGGACGACAACTTTTGGGAAACGCTTTCTGCAGAGTCCGTCTTCATGGCACGAAGCTTCAACGATTTTTGCCGGAGCGAGGGCAATGGCCGATACGAGGCGCTGGTCGAGGAGAAACTGCCAGAAGTCACCAAACTGGCATTTTACTTGGAGCGTTATATGCAAGTCCTGGTTGAAGCCCTTAAGAGGGTAGCCCAACAGGAGGCTGAAGACGAGGAGGACGAGGAAGACACCGTTGAGCAAGAGTTTATCGTGGAGCAGCTTCTCCACATTGCCTTGTCGCTGGACTATTCTGACGAAGTCGGTCGCCGCAAAATGTTCACCCTGCTCCGCCAGTCGCTTTCTATCCCGGAGCTGCCGGACGAAGTGACCAAGCTCACCGTCGAGGTGCTTCAGTATATCTGCGCTCCGGATGCGGCTGGCGAACGAGAATTTTGCAGCGTCGTCCTCGAGTCCGTGGCGGATGTCCACGACACCATTGTCGAGGACCCGCCAGCTGAAGACGCAGAGGATAGTTTCCACTCCGCCAAGTCAGAGGTTAGTAGCGGTAGCACGCCGGCAAACGAAGAGGGAGACGCTCGTGAGAAGGCTGTTAGGGAAATTGTCGTCAACATGAAGTGTCTACACATTGTTCAGTGCATGCTCACGCATGTGGCGGGCAAACTGAAGGACAACGCGGATCTGGTCTCCATGCTGAACAATCTCGTGGTTCCCGCAGTCCGGAGTCACGAGGCACCTGTTCGTGAAAGAGGCTTGCTCTGCTTGGGACTCTGCGCGTTGCTAGATCGGTCGCTAGCTGAGGAGAATTTGGGCCTCTTCATTCACTTCTTCAGCAAGGGACACACTGCCTTGCAGATTACGGCTCTGCACATCTTGACGGACATTCTGAATGTCCACGGAGCACAGTTGCTCTCGTCTACTCCAGGGCTGCTGAAGGTCTACGTCAAGGCTGTCAAGGGTGGTGCAAAGGCACCAGAAGTCCAAGCTGCTGCCACGATTGCAACATCGAAGCTCCTTCTCGGAAGAGTCGTGAGTGAAGACGAGGCATGCGAGGAGCTGCTCAAGTCTCTCGTCGTTGCCTACTTCGATCCTTCTTCTGCTTCGAATCAGACTGTCAGGCAGGCGTTGAATTACTTCCTACCTGTATTCTGCTACTGCCGCCCGGCGAACCAGGATCTCATGCGCGCCATCTCCCTCCAAGCCCTTCACTCCCTCTTGAACCTGCGCGAAGGTCTGGAGGACGATGATGTGGATGTTGGGGAGGACATGGTCAGCATGACGGCTATTGGCGCCTGTTTGGTTGATTGGACTGATCCGCGAAAGTGTTACACCCCAGGGGTTCATCCAGATTCAGACAAGAAGACCGTCAACGGCGATGTGCACCTCGACCTTGGTCGAGATGTTCTGGAGCGGCTGCGTACCAACATCAGCAGTAAGTATCGCCAGCTTCGCCCAGTATTGTCTGAGTAGTGCTAACGAAGACGAACAGAGGAAGAGAAGAAACTGGTTGCGGGTCTTCTCGGCAAGCTGCACGTATCGCCAGGATCCTCGGAGGACAAGATCCGCGAGCTGTATGCAGATGTCAGCGAGGCAGTGGAGGAAGGTCTCGTTTCTGATGCCACCAGCCGCAATGCGCTGTACAAGATCCACGTCAGCCTGGGTAAGATCGCCAACAACCTCGAAGAGCAGCAGCCGTCCAACAGACGCACCAGTCGCAGCGTGTCTGTCAATCTGGACCGGCAGCCCGCCGAGGAAATGACAGTCGTAGAGGAGCCGAATGTCAAGGAAGAGGATGAGGACAGCGACGGCACGGTCGTTCCCAAGGAGGAGAAGGATACGCTCGTGGACGACTTGTTGTCGGACGGAGAGGATACCAAGATTCAGGATGTTTGAGACGATGTGGGCAGATGTATTCTGAAACCAGGTCTTGTGATGAGCGGCATGATCGGTATGGGAATTTGATGTAAACTGGAGGATGTCCGAGGCGGATATATGCTTCACGTGTTGGGAAATTCATAGGCGCACTGCTTATTTCATTTGATCTCTATTTGCTACATATTGAAGCCTTCAATCCAATACGACTGGGCTCTCCTTGTAAATTTCTGTAACACTCATCCTCCAAATCTACGTACTATCGCGCGCCGAGCCAGAACAGGATGCTGCCTAGCCCAACATTAATGGCCAAGTGCTGGCCCAGGCCCCATGCCATGGAATAAAGGTACTTGGGCGAAAAGACGGTCCAGATGAAAAGATGGGTCCTCAACGCAATGCACGCCGCCATGACGGACGCCACGCTCGAGGTTGCAAACACCGTCAGGAGGACGAGGTGGTGCCGGTGGACATGTGCCTGGCCCTGCCTGTGCTTCTCCAGGAGGAGCAGGTTGGTGGCCGAGGTCCAGAAGATGGGTCCCGCCCAGTTGCTGACGAAGGTGAGAACGCCGACGGCGACGAAATTGAAACCGCTGATGCCGTTGTACGCGCTTGACAGGTCGACCGAGGAGATGGTGTTGGAGCCGCCAGAGGCGAAGAAGGACGTGTACTGGAAGAGGATAGACGAGGTGGTGATTTCGGTGACGGTGAGCTCCGTGGAATCAAGGCAGTAGAGCAGCACTGTGGAGAGGAGAAGCAAGGGGATGTTGGTCGCTCGAGACTGTGTCATGGCCAGCAGGGTATAGAGATGGTGGAGGACTTGAGCTGGCGGCTTGTTAGCTCTCATCATGAACTAAAGCAAACTTGGAATGGGATGTAACTTGCCTGATGACTTCGTATACCGCCCACCCTTGCTGCCCTGGTATCTTGCGCAAGCTGTAAGAACCGCAAGTAGTGCAAAGACGACACGCGCCCTCGACAGCAGCGTCTGGCCCTCGAACACGTCATTAACCGTCTTGGCGAAGCCCGCTACGAGCTCAGGGGCGTCCTCAGTCGTGAAGGCCAGTTTGAAAGTGAAAGAGGACAAAATGAGGGCCGTCGTGAGGGACGCGGCTACGATAAACGGTAGGCCATTGAGGCTGGCAAGGACTTGGAACGAGACGAGGATGTACATCACGCTGACGAGTACCCAGAGCAGCTGCGGGTTGGGCGCAAGAAACCGCTTGACGATGTCGGGCTCGCCGGCGAACTTCTGGCCGGTCTGGTTCCAGCCCCTGGTCAGTCGCAAGGTGCCCAAGGCCAAAAGGTGCCAGAGAACAGTCGAGACTCGCCCAGTCCTAGATTTAAATCAACTTGAATATCCATGGAGGTAAGAAAAAGACAAGGTACCTTTCGATGGCTCGGAAGCCCAGCCACGCTACCCAGAACGTAGATGACCAATACCAGAAGTGCTGCTCCTCTTCCACATAGCTGCTGGCAAACATCATGATGCCATACGACGCGGTAATCAGCAGCAGAGGCATCAACGCCCCGCTTCTGTGGGTACATTGTAGACTCGCTGCCACAATACTGGCCAAAGTGGCTGCGGTGGCCAGGCCTTGGCCGATGGTCAATCTGGACATGTTGTAGTTGGAAGCCATGCTGCTCATCAGATCCTGGGCCCTCCGTAGCCATGCCGACATTGCAGACAGCCACATCTGGTCAATTTCGGCAGCAGATGCCAACGAGGCTGCCTGTTGGTTGATCTCGCGCCATTCACAAGCCAGCTCATTGATGTCTGTTGCTTCTAGCGCGCAGGGGTCCACGTTGCTCTGCACATCAAACAACTCGCCGCCAAAGGCAGCCGTAACAATGTTGAGTATTTGCCTGGCATTGCGGATAATTATTTGTATCTTGTCACTGGAGCGCGACCACAAGGGCAGGAAATCCGGTATGAAAGCCCCCAGGTTGTTCTTCGAAACTGGAAAGCCAAGCAGTGCGGCAATGGTGGGGGCAATATCAGACTGCTCAACCATTGCATAATAGTCAAACTCGTTCTTTGGCCTCGCTGGAGCGGAGAGCTTTGCTGAAATGCTCTTCAATTTCGGGGACATGAAGATCAAAGCTGGCGACGTCTCACCGGGGGACGAGGCTCCGTGGTTGCCGGCATCGTTCATGCCGTGATTGCCACAGAGAACAAACAAAGTTGACTTCAAATGATCTTTGGATTCCATTGCGCTGTAAATCATCTCGACGATGGTGTCCATCTCAACCTGTTTGGGGAACATGTTGAAGCTGTCCAAGAGTTAGTGACGTGTCTGTCAAAGGAATCATATTTCTTGCATCTACCTTCTCGGGCCGGCCTTGTGGCCGATGTGGTCAAGGCCGAGGTAATGTAGGACCATTAAGCCCCAGTCGTTGTTCTCAAGCTCACCAGCGATGTTCCTGGTGACGTTGTTGTCCACTTCGGTGAAATCCTGCTGAGCATTAGCCAGAAATCGCATTGTCAAGTGTGCGGGGACCATTTCTACCGAGACGAAAAAGCTCGAGGTCCCATCATGGCGATCAAAGGTGTTCGGGAACAGCTTGAGCCAAGTATCATCCCCAAACATGAGCAGCTTGCCCTTGCCCGCAGCTTTGAGCTGAGCCAGCCACGTGTCCTGGGCGGCAAGTGTGGTAGAGGTGTCGACCTCGTCAAAGTTAAGAATCAAATCAACAAAAGACGGGATGGATCCAGTCGTGATGGCCTTGATCCTCGGCATGGTTACGGTCGGAGACCGCGCATTTGCGGTGAATGGGATGGCGGCGCCATCGCGAATGAGACTAAAGGAACCGATGAGAGCAGGTCGAGGAGAACAGGGCCATCAGCCAACCTCTGAGTGTACTCAAACCCTGAGTCCTCGGAGTACACGAAATCACTGTCCGCATATCAGCTGGGAAGAGCTTGTGCGAATCACAAGGTGGCCGCTTACCTCCTCAGCGCATCAACTACCATGAAGACAACCTTGTCGAAGGGGGCGCTTGGCGGAGCGCCATATTCAAGAAGCTCGTACTCTGCTAGCCCCGGGAGAAAGGGCTTGTAAGGAAAGAAGCCGGTTGCAAAGACGAGAATAGATAGGGGTATAAGGAGATTGGCGACGGTCAGCAGGGTGCACAAGAGTGACCCATTCGTCGAGGCCACCATGTCCACTTGGGGCGACACGGCGCCCAGGGAAAGACGAATTGGAAAATTCAGAAGAAATGTGCGGCCGTGATCCCAAGCTCGTCGTTATCCCAGGCTCTTATCCACCTGAAAGGGTACGGAGTGGCTCCCAGAGGCTGCGAACGGACAATGGATGTCGACCGCGTTGATGGAGGAGACACGACGATGGAAGTGAGCGCGACAGCCGTGACAGGCAGGTCACGGGCCGCGCCACACTATTAATAGTTACCAACCACACCACCACCTCGGAACATGTGCTTCATCGTGGGTATCATCAATTCAAGCGCCAGCATCTATGAGCCATGTGTAAAATTAAAATACGGCGAACAAAATAGCGATCCATGCTCGAGGCACTCATTCTGCAGTGGTGCCCTTGCCCTTCTTCTTGGCAGCCAGCCTGTCGCTGTACTTGGTGAAGACAACCTTTGACTTCTTCTGCTTCCTCTTGTCGATGCGCTTTTTGCCAATCCGTGCCTTGGACGGCTTCTTGGCGTCAATTTCCATTGCTAATAAATTGAGCAGACGTATCAGTAATCGAGGCATTCACAGGCGCGTGCTGGCGACGGTGACATATTGGGGGAGGCATACCTGTGTCATCAGCATCGGCTTCATCGTTCTCGCCATCGAGGGCGACGTCGTCTGCATTTGCTAGAGCCAATGTCAACATAGGATCTTCCTTTGCCTCGGTTGGCGCCTCTGTAGCAGGAGAAATACTCACCCTCCATATTCACATCCGACGACTCGGGCTTGGGCGCTTTTGCCAGCTCCAGCAGCTTCGCCGAGAGGCGCTCATCCCGGGCGAGCTCCGCGGGGCCGAACACGGAGGCGGCCTTGCGCCGGTTGTTCGCCTTCTTGGAGCTTGATCGCGAACTTTTGGCCATCTTTGCTGCAGTTGGTCAGTCTCTCAAGAGTTTGCGGTGATGTTGAAGGGATCCCTGAAGGGAAAAAAAGTCACGATAAGATGCGGCTACGAGGGGTACTAATTCGATAAGGCCTGTGTGGCGCGGTGGCCTGTGGCTGGAGGACGCTACCGTATTAATCGCTGCCAGCCGCGGCCACCTGTTAAGGTAGGTTTGATTTAGTGCGCGCGTGCTGAAGGCGACTTTTCTGGTGGGGCCAGGACGCCTATCGTGACTTCATGCTCCCAGTTGCCTGGAGCCGTAGCGACGACGACGACGAGCAGAGCAACGCCCGCTGTGAACATCGGCCAGCACCATTCGCTGGTCTGGCCGCCAGAGAATTTGATCTCCCCGTCAGGAGGAGAGGAGCTGATATCGGTCATCGTCGACGCCGAGTTTATTGCCATCAGCGCCGAGAACGATCGACGCGCACGAGTTGCGCACTTCCTCCCCCGAGCCGCGCCTGCCGCCCGCGGTTTGCGCACACCCACCTGCCGCCGGTCGCGGCTGCCGTTCATGAGGCCTCGAGGCTGAAGCGACGGGAAGCGAAGACGTGCGTGACTTGGGCAGCGGCTCCTGCCCTGCGAGGTTGCCATGGCATCACCAGTATCCCCAATCTCGAGGTCCCCCATCTCGAGGCAGGATGTGTCGGCGCTGCTCAGGCAGGTGCAGGGCAACCAGCTGTTCAACCGCCAGCTGTCATCGGTTTGCCAGGTCAACGGTCTCAAGAGTACAGGCGTCAAGGCGGAGCTTCAGCGCCGCATTGTTGACCGTAAGTCTCTCTTCGCCTCTCTTCGACTTCTGCTTCTCCTCTTTCTGCTCTTTCTCCCTTCTTCCACCTGCCCCTCCATCTCCTTGTGGTCTTGCACCACAGCCACCACACCTGCTGCACTCCAGACTTGTGCACTTGTTGGACCTGGAATCGCGCCCATCGTCTCTCTTATCTTGTCTTGTCTCCTCTTCACTTTCCCCCAGTCCACAACCCCCCAGAATGTATTCTCACCGCCCGCCCTCTCCTTCACAATCCCTCCCGCGTGCTAACCAAGAGCCTCGCGGCGACACCAGTCATCCAGGAAACCGTCAACGCCAACGACGTGTTGCGCTTCCACCAGGTGCGGCAAAGCATCGTCAACGCCTTCGCGCAGCGGTCCAGTCCTTCGTCCAAGGGTGCCGCGGCGCGGAGCAGCAACTCCTCGTCGTCACACTCATCGATGCCCGCGCAATTCGCGACTCCGATGCCTTCGTACAATAACGGGGGGGACGCGTACCACTCACGAGGCTACACTCGCCCTCCCAACGGCCATGGGCCTAGCACTTCATATGGGGCCTCAATACAGTCACTGACCTTTCGCCCGAGCCCCTTCTACCAAGTCGATACCCCGGTCAGCACACTGCGAGTATGCGAAGGCATGTCTGATCCAAGCCCCCATCCATCGAAAAATCTCCTTTTTGCTGACACCCGACGTCTTCCGCCGTTGCAGTCATGTCGCAGCACAGGAACGCGATCAACATAAGCATCAAGCTCAACGATAACCCCATCCTTCTGCGGTGTGTCGACGATAAGTCCTACAGGGTCATCGTCTTTTGCGCCGGTGACCCTTCTGGCGTTCAGGACGTTGCCTTTCCTCACCAGTCTGAACTCAAAGTCAACGGCGGTGACATCAAGGCGAATTTGCGTGGCTTGAAGAACAAACCAGGGTCTACTAGGCCGGTTGACATCACCCACGCACTGCGCCTCAAGCCCCAGTATATCAACAATGTCGAGTTCACGTACGCGTTGACCAACAAGGTGAGCCGCCGTCAGAATACAGTACCGTCCCTGCCCCCATCATCACCCCCGACCCCAGCAACGCTCCATTCCCTAGCACCCACGAACTTGTCGCTGACACGAGAGGATGGCAGAAATTCTACCTTGTCGCCTACCTCTGCAAAACCACTTCGGTTTCTGAGCTGGTCTCGACTGTTTCCACTCGTCGACGCATTCCAAAAGAGTTGGTCGTGAGAGACCGTAAGTACATGATTCCACCGCCCAACGTTCAGCATGCTGACCTGATCACCTTTCCTTCAGTGAACAAGAAAGCCCAGGACCCCGATGTTGTGGCGACATCCCAGGTTCTGTCTCTGAAATGCCCCCTGTCCTACATGAGGCTAGATGTCCCTTGCCGGAGCTTGGCTTGCACGCACATTCAGTGCTTCGATGCAACATCGTACCTCCAACTTCAGGAACAAGGGCCGCAGTGGCTGTGCCCCATATGCAACAAATCAGCGCCCTTCGAGCAACTTGCCGTTGACGAGTAAGTTACCCTCGCATGCCGCTAGGATCCGATATTGACAGCCGGCTAGATACGTCAGAGACATCCTTGAAAACACGCCAAAGGACTTGGAGACGGTCACGATTGAGCCCAACGGCCGTTGGTCGAAAAAGCCAACTCAAGATGACCGTCCCAGCACAGCCAACGAGGCTTCATTAGACGAAGACGACGACTTGGTGGAAATCTCCGAAGCCAATGCCTTTGGTAGCCGTCGGATGGAGACGCCGAAAACCATTACACCAAGCGTCAGCACGCCCATTTCGGGCGGCAGAGATGGCTCAGCAAGCGCCCCTCGCGGTTTTGCTTCAACGAGCGCCAAGCGGCCCGCGCCAGCAGTCATCGACCTGACTGCAGACTCTGACGACGACGACGACGACGACGAACCCATTCAGCGGCCCCACAAGCGACAGAGCACAGCAGCAAACGGCGTTCGCGATTCCAATAGCCTTGGTTTCCTGAGCGAATCTCCTACCGGGCACAAGCCTTAGTTGGGTTCCCCTGACCTGCCGCCATCGCATATACAAGAAGCTTACGTGCTGCCTCCGCATATACAAGAACGGGTAAAAGGATGGATTGAGCGTAACATCCCCATGTCCAAAAGGACAACCGTAAGGGAGGGCTGAGGGGCGACTACTCTCTAATTCTGTTGTTCAATTTTGCATTTCAGAGCGAAGTGGGAAAGGCGTTACGGCATATGGACGGAAAAAGAGATTCCCCCCTGTGTATTTTGGTGTCGACTGGATGCCGTCGCGTGGTTTTGGGGAGTTTGGACCTACATTTCCAGTGGGACAGCAGGGATCTAGCCTGTTGCTTGCTTTGCAGCTAGACATGGTTGTTGGAGGGGAGCACACAGGAGCGCGAACAGTCGGATGGGAACGCAGAGTTGCGGCTCACGAACAAGAGCGAGGCGAACTTGGGCTTTGCGCCTCGAACCTCTGACCACCATTCGAGTTTGTGTTGCATGAATAAGTTTTGTTTGGAATCTAGGAGGGAAAGGGTACCAAGGGTCCATATAGATGGTTGACAGTTTTAGTTGTGTAGCATGAACAGTCCCAACTGAGTCATACTGCTTGCACACACGCGCATCTCTATTTAGACCCTAGGCCCATACAAAGTTACTGATTTAACCCAGGTATCGGCGCCGTAACCTTGCAAGATAGTATCAGTCGAAGAAGAGATCGCGGCCATGTTAAATCCGCGGGTAATAGGATTAATAGGGGAATAGAGGGAGTGGGATAGAAAACGGAGGGAACAGAGGGAACAGATGGGGCAGATGGGGCAGGAAAGTCCTCGGGGTCGACAGCGGCGAGTGCAAATACGAGCAGAGACATGCGTGTGTGTGCAAATAGTAAGACTCAATAGCAATACTCATAATTTAAAAGTAACTTGTGGGTATCATTCATAATCGTTCGAACCGCTAATCCATCCTTGACCAGTTGCTAATCACACACACAAAAACACATATACTGCCTGGGTTGGTGTTTAGGTTGGAATAAAGTGCTTGGAGTCCTCTTGCTGCTGCTCAAACGACTGCGAAAAGGCGGCCAAGCCGGCGACAATGCCGGCGGCCATGACGAGGACGGAGATGATGGACCAGATGACGCCCCAGCACTGGGAGGAGCCGCCGTAGCGCTTGGCGAAGACGCTGGCGTCGGACGAGTTGACCTTGCGGATGATTAGGTCGTCGCAGATGTCCCAGACGCTGTAGAGGGAGGACATGACGCCGATGAAGAGAACGACGAAGCGCAGGGCCTCGGCGTGGACGATGAACCAGCAGGCGATGAGCAGGCCGATGGCGAGGAGGACGGTGAGGATGGTGAGCCAGTCGCGCTTCCCCCACCACATGGTGAGGAGGAAGCAGACGCCGAGGACGATGCTGGCGATCTTGGAGGCGACAATGTTGAAGCCACAGAAGATGAGGAGGGCGCCGATGATGGAGGAGCCGAGGTAGCCGGCAGGGAGGGTGATGGCGCTGATGCCGCCCTGCATGTGCGTGACGCCGCCCTCGTTGGGGTCGAGGCTGATGGACTTGACGCGGCCGCCGGTGAGGACGGCGGTGATGGCGTGGCCAAACTCGTGGAAGGCGATGACGAGCATCTGCTATCAGTCAGTACATGCGTGGAGCACACGGCTCGCAGCCCGCGAAGGTACCTTGAAGGGCCACAGAATCATCTTGAGGTACGGCACGTTCCACAGGATGGCAATGGCGACGACGTAGGCGGCGATGACGCCCAGCGTGACCTGCTGCGTGTGCGTCGGGTGCTGGAGATCGCGGGCGTGGTGCTGGTGGCTGAAGCCAGAGTCGTCGCTGGGAGCCACGGTGATGGCCCGAACAGAGGCCGCGATGAGCATTGGAGGCGCCATGGCGTGCTACCGTATGCTGCCGTATGCGGACGAGGATCAAAGACGAGATGATCAGGAGAGAGGGAGAGGATAGAAGTTTGTAGGTCTCGGTGTGGTTTTGTCTCGGGCGGCGGCTGGCGTGGCATTCCAACCTGGCACATGGGCTGGGTTGACGCGCAACGCCCCCTCGGCCATGCCAGGTGGCTGTGGGCCTGGCCTGATGGCGTGGCGTGGCTGTGCCCCGTATAAACGAGGGGCTGGTATTTTTAGCATCGGGACCAAGCGTCTGTCCCCTGTCAATCGCCATTCGCCAGATGCCGGCGCCGGCTCGTCTTCTCCACGCTTGCAATACCCAGTCTCGGTCTGGCGCTCGTTGCACCCGGGAGACTCAACCGTCCGTTTGGCCAGGCCCTTGGACTGTGACTTGGCATTCCCGTGGCTAAATACTCCATACGGATTACATGGTGCAGTCTGCAATGATCAGACTGCGTGGTCCCGGGTGACGAGCTAGCGGTGCAGGCACGGCCGGGTTCTCCTCAACGCCGCCTTGTATTTCACTGCCGAGTTTCACCATCTCCTGCGTCCGCATAAAGCTGTGTATACGGAGTTGTCGCTTGTTGTTGGGCATTGTGATACGCATTGCGATGGACATTGTGGTGGGCAATTGATGCTCCGGCAACGGGGCCGTGACCCACTCCGGCCCCCGGCTTAGCATACATCATTCATGATCAAACTTTTTCTTCTCCCCGGGGCCCCGGCGTCCGGGCCCACGCTTGGCCCCCGGGTCACTCTTCCCTTCTCGCTCTCCCGTGAGCCGGTAAACGCCGTGTCTCTCTCGCGCATTCTACGCATCACACCACCACCGCGATGCCCGTCGCCTATGACAAGCAGAGCTACTGGCACGAGCGGTTCGCGGCCGAAACCGAGTTCGAGTGGCTGCTGCCCTCGCGCGACTTCGTGGCCATCCTGCAGCCGCACCTCGAGCGCCTCGACCCGTCGTCGGCGCGGATCCTCAATCTCGGCTCCGGCACCAGCGACCTGCAGAACCATCTGCGCCGCCAGGGCTTCCTCGACGTCACCAACCACGACTACGAGCCCCTTGCAGCCGAGCGCGGCCGCCGGCTCGAGGCGCGGGCCTTTGGCGACGTCAAGATGCGGTACGTGGTCGCAGATGTCACGCAGCTCAGCCACAGCGGAGGCGGCAGCCTTCGAGGGGCCCGCGACGACGGCAAGTTTGACCTCATCGTCGACAAGAGCACCGTCGACGCCGTCTCGTGCGGCGGCGAGGCGCCCTTCCTGCGCATGGCTCGCGGCGTGAGAGACCGCCTCGCCGACGGCGCGGTTTGGATTTCACTCAGCTACTCTTCGCAGCGATTCGATGTCTACGGTCTCCCCTTTGATGTCGAGGTCATCGCCAAGGTGTCCACGCCCAAGCTCAGAGCCACGGATCCCGACGTGTACCACTGGTGCTATCTGATGCGACCAAGGTGAACTGCATCCGTGTCGCCTGAGTATAGCAATCTTCGGATGCCACAGCCTCGAGCACGTCCTCTCGAGTCTGTTGACCAGTTCGAGGCGAGAATGGAGCGTCAGCGGCCCACGGGCGCACACTTCGTCCACCATCCGCCATGCGTCATGCGTCAACGGCAGTCCATGCAGAATACACAATTCCAAAATTTGGGGGGTGTCTTTTCAGTCCGTGGAAATGCACCATCGCAATTGTGAAGCTCGAGGAATCCTTTGGAGGGGGCAAAACGCAATATCCGCGCCGAGCGACCCATATACCTCGTCGCACTTGGCCAGCCTGGACAGAGAGACAAATGGGGTTTATGGGAGCAACAATACTGATTCCATCTGTGCCCTATGTTCGATATTATCTTCTACATGCCCTGCATTAGCTATTATCTTCTCTAAACTAAATTACTAAGAACCTAAGGATTGCCGCCCTGCGCTATGGACGGTACTGAGCCCGTTTCGAAGGCATAGAGTGGCGCCATGGGCTCCACGTCCTCGCCGCAGAGTTTCTTCCAGAATCGCTGGAGCTTCTGCGTATAATATCGGGCATGGTCGCGGTTTCGCACGCTAAAGACACCGTCCAGTTCTTCAAGCGTCATATTCTTCGTTTCCGGGACGAGGAAGTATGCAAAGATCCATCCAAAGATATTCCAAGTTGCGTACCAGTAAAAGCCGCCCGTCGTGGTGAACTTATCCATCATCTTAGGCCACGTGAAGCTGATGAGAAAGTTAAAGGCCCAGGTAATAGCCGTGGCAGAGGACATGCCGACGGCGCGGATATGTAGCGGGAATGCCTCCGCGCTATAAGTGAAAGGGACTGGGCCGAGGCCGGGGGAGTAGATGATCATAAAGCAGTAGAGGCTCGCCGCGACCAGACCAAGACGTATTTCCCTGTCCTGGACGAGGAAGCTCGATCCGGTCCAGAAGAGAAATATAGCCATGACGGGGAATGTGACGAGGAGAAGCTGGCGGCGTCCGTATCGATCGATGGTGAAGATGGCAGGTATCGCGCCAAGGAAGTTGCAGAGTCCACTGCCAAAAGAGACCAGCAGTGCGTTCTCGCGCGAGTACCCGGCATCAATGAAGATCTTGGTGCTGTAGTAGGCAATGACGTTGACTATTCATTCACCCTGGTCAGTAACTTGTCCGCATCGATGGGGGTGATGGGTCTTCTACCGCCACAGAATTGCTGCATGAACTAAATGAATGGCGCATTAGCAATCTGGTGCACGCAAGTAGTTGGTGGTTGCCGGCACTCACCATGCAAAACCAAGCGCTCTGGGCGGCGCGGCGGTTGCGGCGCACCGTGAAGAACTCCTTGAACAGCTGCCATCCACCTTTGGCCCCATCGCCAACGTTGAGCAGCTTGTATGCGAGATACATGTCCCGGGCGGCCTGGATGTCGTGCTTCCTCAGTGTCTTGAGAGACTGGAAAGCACTGGCAAAGTCCCCCTTTTCCATGTACCACCGAGGGCTCTCGGGCATGCAGTACACGAGCATACCGACAATCATGGGAGGCGTGGCCGTGACCCCAATCATCCATCGCCACTGCGAGTTGGGGCCCAGGAAGTCGACGTTCTGGAATACGAGCGAAACGACGAACCCAAGCATGATGCCAAACGCGGTCCACATCTGCCACATCATGGTGAGGGCCCCGCGGATGGTCTTGGGCGCACATTCGGCTGCGTAGATGGGCGTGGTGCTCGACTTGGCGCCAACGGCCAAGCCGAGGACAAAACGGGCGACGAGCAGAGAAACCCAGTGCTTCGAGCAGGCCTGCCAGATGGCAGTGGCAAAAGCGAGGAAGCAGGAGAAGGCAATCGTCCCGCGGCGGCCCCATCTGTGGTTGAGGGGGGCATTGATCCAGCAGCCCACGAGCGCTGCGGCAGCATACGGGGAGCCGTTGACGAGGCCCTGCAACAACTTGTCGGTGATTCCAAACTCATCAAAGTAGAACGCCTGCCGTAGACAGCGTCAGTCGTTTTGCCTTGGCAGGTCCACCGCCAGCCTGGCATGCGCGATGGTCTCTTACCTGGGCTCCGTTGATGACTGTCTGGTCCATTCCCTGGACGATGGCGCACCCGGCACACAGCGCGCACAAAAAGTACAGCTTTCGGGGCGCGGACCTCCAGTGGTTCTGGACCTCGAATCGCAGGACCTCCTTGTCCTCATCGGCAAGCTCGGTGAGCTTCTCGAAGCCGTCGGTGTGGTTGTGCGTCTTGGCCACGAGACCGCCTTTGCGGAACACGTCCCGATACTCGTCCAGGCCGTTGGCCTCCACGAAGAGATCGGCGTCTGCGATGACCTCTGCATTGCTCATGTGCGCGAGGGGGTTCTGGAGGAACGCCGTGGTGGATGTAGGTTCTGCCTTCGCCGGCCCCCGGCCACTCCCATCACACGGCGAGACCGCGGCGGGAGGCTCCTTCGTCTCCTCCTCGGCAGACATCGCGGCAGCTTGGTCTCACAAGGACGCGTTCTTGAAGGCCGACTGAGGGTTACGCGCACGCAAACAAGTACGCGAGCGCTGTGCTGAGCTGGGGAAACGTGGTCTTTGTGAACAAGTGAGGAGAGGAGAATGAGGCAACGTCCGAGGGGTACACACAGAGCTACTTATACGACCCCTTCTCCTACTAGGTACTCACTTTGTACGTGAACTTAAGAGATCAGAGGAACTCTATAAACGGCCACATGGGCAGCCAAACTCTTTTCTTCCGAGGGCGCTTGTCAACAGCCTGCGGGTTAGGCTCGCGGGGTGCATCTCGGTCGTGGCATAAGCTTTTGTGGCGGCGTTTTTCTGGTCAGAAGCCTCAGCAAATTTCCACATAGCTAGTTGTGAAGAGGCCTCCGCGGTAGCACGAAGAAGGTCCCTGAATGCTTGTTGGGCTTGTTGGTGGGCTTGTTGGTGGGCTTGTTGGTGGGCTAGGGGGCCTCGAGGTCGGTGTCATGGTCGGAAGAACACGTCGCCTGTCACTCATCAACAAACATCCTACCTAGGGTGGTGACGGCGAACAACTTACACGCAACGTGAAGATTAGGGCTAACTCGACGTGTCCCCTTCCATAGAGCCAAAAAGTGGGAAAGCCACCGCTTTGCTTTAGCCTCCAGACCCGCAGATGTAGGCAGGCTTTGCTTGCCTCAGCGACCGCAGGCTGCGGTCGAACGAGTAACAACCAAACCGTACTCCGCAGCAAACATGGAGGTGATCATTTAGGCACCCAATGGCTGGTAATGTGTCTTCTAGTGAATGTGACCCTTCGGATTGGGATCCGCAGTCGCCCACATCTCGAGGGTATGTACTTCGTACGTCTGTCGCCCTGATACCTCCCATCCTCGAGAAGATACCTCGAGAAGATACCACCTCCTGCCTGTAACAGAAGGCCGGATCCGGTCGCGTTGGTGAGGAGGGCCGTGACCGTTTTGAAGGGCCCGAGTATACGAAGTGCGTCGGACGACGTGCAACGAACCAAGTACTTCGTACTTTGTATTCTAGGTTCAGGCTCTGCATCGACGCCCAAGCACTACGCAGTGCGTTTACGCAGATACTAACCCGCATCCCGTCCAGTAGATCGATGTGCTAAAGACCATGAGCGTCTGGTGGGGAGGTAGTGGTGGTGCTGTCGACGCCGTTCATGTTCCGGAGGTTGCTCGACCACAGGTTGTTGGTTGAGAACTTGTCCTGGGAGTTAGTCTCCAACATGAACGGGCAACTCGGTCGCCGCGATTCCCACGTCGTCCGTTGACTGCCGGACCGACAGCATCGACATCGTCGGCCTGGGCTGGGGGAAGCTTGGGGCTCTGCAACGTCGTCGATACCGGCAGGGACACGGGCTGCCTACGGACCTGACTTTGGATAAGTGGCCGTTGGATATGGTAGCCCTAGGAAGTGCGTCGCACTATGCTCGAGGCATGGGTAGACAAGACCGATGGTCGAGGTGTGTGCGATCATTGCGACAATGATTCATCAATACGGGCCTCTGTGTACCGTAGTGGAGGAATAGGTACGTACTGCTTGGTGGGTGTGGCAATTGCGGGTCCTTTCCTGACGTTGCTGGGCCAACGCCCACCTGCAGCCAGCCCGCTTGTTTGGGTACCGTGGTAGATGCGCTTCACGTCCCTCGGCGGCTACAGCTTCCAGGACATCCCTTTAAAGCCCTCGCTTTCAACGAGAAGTCAGCTGCGCATTCGTCAAATCTCCTCTTCCTCTCCATCGTCGCGCGGCCCTCCCGGCTACCATCGAGCAGCACGAACACGTCGCAACCAACGACACTCCCCTCGCCACCTTGCCCGCATCTCGGTCACCAACATTCCAGACTGCCAGCTGCACAATCCATACAAGCAAGCCCACGCTCGCGCCGCCCGCGCCATGGATCGGCCAAACACGCCGTCCCGGCCGCCAGACTACAGCCTGCCCAGCTACGACGACGAGAATGACACCCCCACGGGCCTGAACGCCGCCGCCGTCAGGCTATTGACCTCTGTCGAGGAACCAGCCGAGAGCTTCACCACTGCGTATGTAGCACCACCGCCGCCTGCCATCACCCTTAAGGGCTTTGCCTCTGCCACTGCCTCTGCCGCCGCCTCTGCCACTGCCTCTTGCGCTGTCTACTCTCCTCCACTGCACCACCGGCCCTTGCGCCTCAAGCCTCTTGCCCCCCCACCCTTGGCTGTCAACAAGAGCCCAGAGCCCGCATCTCCCCTGACAACGTCGAAGCTTGATAGCCTCGAGCAGCAGGAAGAAGCACAGGCGCCCCCTCTCCGAGTCCCTCCCTGCGTCTTCTCACCTCGCAGGAACCAGTCTCTCCGAGCCCGCGCGGAACCTGCAAAGTTGCAGCAGCCCGAGAGATCTGTGCACGGCAGCCTTGGGACCATCCAAGCAGCTCTGCCTGCTATCCCTGACGGACCGAGTGATCGGCTCAGGCAGCGCAAGAACTGCAGCATCAGCAGCACTCCGCTGCCGCCGCTGGCGCTGATCGCAGGGCAGCAAGAAGCCACCACCAGGGACAAGAAGTCACGCTTACACCGTCCACCTCACAGTGCCAGAGCAACCAGACGATCCTACCAGCCCAGCGTCATCTCGTCGCATTCGCGATCCGGGTCGGTACTCGACGACGCCCCGAGCATGCCGCCTCCGGATTCTACCTATGTCCCCTTTGCCAGCAGGGAGACCGGCTCGCCTCACAGGCCCTGGACCCCGTCGTCGAGAGTATCCGACTACACGCGACCACCGGCATCTAACGTCTCCTACGAGCCCTCGGACCTCAACGGCAGCCCCAGACCTGGCACCCCCTCGTCTCGCTACGGCGGCAGCCCTCGGCGTCCACTGCCCCCGGCGCCTCTCTTCTCCAACTCGGCTCGGAATTCGCAGGCCTTTGCCGACGACGCGACCGTGTCCATTCCCCTCGACGGCGGCGACGATGTCTTCGGCCCAGAGACGGACCTGAGCGAGTCCCGCCCGGACCCCGTCGTCCGCGCCTCGTACATGTCCGCATCCCAGGAGAGCCTGAGTGAAGATCCCGACATGTATGACAAGGTCGAGCACTACGGCCCGGCGCCGGACGGTGCCCAGGAGCGCCGTGGCGTGCGCGCACCGCAGATGTCCACCAAGGAGGTGCAGCTCATCAATGGCGAGCTGGTTCTCGAATGCAAGATCCCCACCATTCTCTATAGCTTCCTGCCACGACGCAACGAGGTCGAGTTCACGCACATGAGATACACGGCCGTCACCTGCGACCCAGACGACTTTGTCGACCGGGGATACAAGCTCCGCCAGAGCATCGGCCGGACGACCAGGGAGACGGAGCTGTTCATCTGCATCACCATGTACAACGAAGACGAGTTCTGTTTTACGAGGACCATGCACGCCGTCATGAAGAACATTGCCCACTTCTGTTCCCGCTCCCGCTCCCGCACCTGGGGCGAGACGGGCTGGCAGAAGATCGTTGTGTGCATCATCTCAGACGGCCGCGAGAAGATCAATCCCCGGACGCTAGATGCCCTGGCTGCCATGGGCGTCTACCAGCACGGCATTGCCAAGAACTACGTCAACAATCGTGCTGTGCAAGCCCACGTATACGAGTATACGACGCAGGTGTCTCTCGATTCGGATCTCAAGTTCAAGGGTGCCGAGAAGGGCATCGTCCCGTGTCAGATAATCTTCTGCCTCAAGGAGAAGAATCAGCGCAAGCTCAACTCGCACCGCTGGTTCTTCAATGCCTTCGGCAAGGCCCTGAACCCCAACGTGTGCATCTTGCTCGATGTAGGAACGCGCCCGGGGGGCAATTCGCTCTATCACCTGTGGAAGGCTTTCGACACCGACTCCAACGTCGCCGGTGCTTGTGGCGAGATCAAGGCCATGAAGGGCAAGCTAGGGTCCAACCTCCTAAATCCGCTCGTGGCATCCCAGAACTTTGAGTACAAGATGTCTAATATCCTCGATAAGCCGCTGGAATCCGTGTTTGGATACATCACCGTGCTTCCCGGCGCGCTCAGCGCGTACCGATACCATGCGCTGCAAAACGACGAGACGGGGCATGGGCCGTTGAGCCAGTACTTCAAGGGGGAGACTCTTCACGGCCAGCATGCCGACGTGTTCACGGCCAACATGTACCTCGCCGAGGATCGTATCCTCTGCTGGGAGCTGGTGGCCAAGCGAGGCGAGCGATGGGTGCTCAAGTATGTCAAAGGATGCACCGGCGAGACCGACGTGCCCGGTAAGTCATCCCCTCCGTTTGATTCAAAACACCGTGCCCTATCAATCTCGCTGTTATGGAAAGCCGTATCTAATGGCACGGGAACTAGACTCGGTACCTGAATTCATCTCGCAGCGCCGACGATGGCTCAACGGCGCCTTTTTCGCTGCCGTCTACTCCCTCGTCCAGTTCCGGCAGATCCTGGGGACCGACCACACCATTGCTCGCAAGGTGCTGCTGATTATCGAGTTCGTCTACCAATTCATCCAGCTCCTGTTCACCTACTTCTCTCTGGCCAATTTTTACCTCACTTTTTACTTCGTCGCCGGCGGCTTGACGGACCCGGAGGTGGATCCCTTCGGTCACAACATCGGCAACATCATCTTTACAATTCTGCGGTACACGTGCGTGCTCCTCATCGCAACGCAGTTCATCTTGTCGCTCGGCAACCGGCCTCAGGGCGCGAGGAAGCTATACATGGCGAGCATGATCATCTACAGCGTCATCATGTTGTATACCACTTTCGCCTGCATATACATTGTCGTACGGCAGCTCACCGCGAAGCGAGACGACGGTCGGGGGCTGGAGATTGGTAACAACGTCTTCACCAACCTCACCGTCTCCATGGCTTCCACCATTGGCCTGTACTTCCTCATGTCTTTCCTCTACCTCGATCCCTGGCACATGTTCACTTCGGCCTTGCAGTACTTTCTCCTGCTCCCGAGTTACATCTGCACCTTGCAGGTCTACGCGTTCTGCAACACGCACGACGTTACCTGGGGCACCAAGGGCGACAACGTCATGAAAACAGACCTGGGAGGCGCCGTAGGCAAGGGCCAGACCGTCGAGCTGGAGATGCCCAGCGAGCAGCTCGACATCGACAGCGGCTACGACGAGGCACTGCGCAACCTGCGAGATCGTCTTGTCGTGCCCGTCCCGCCGATCAGCGAGGCGCAGTTGCAGGAGGACTACTACAAGAGCGTGCGGACGTACATGGTGGTGACGTGGATGATTGCCAACGGCATCCTCGCCATGGCCGTGTCCGAGGTCTACAACAACAAAGGCATCGGCGACAACTTCTACCTCCGCTTCATCCTCTGGAGCGTCGCCTCGCTCGCCATCTTCCGCGCCCTCGGCTCCACCACCTTTGCAATCATCAACGTCGTCAACATCATCGTCGAGGGAAGGCTACGCATGAGCGTAAAGATGCCCCAGTGGATGGGCGGCGTGGGCAGCAAGCTAAGCGAGACGGTCAGCAGCGTGGGCAGTAGCCTCAAGAGCTGACGCAGAAATACGGCTAGAAAGAAATACGGTTTCTATACAAGGAGTTTGCTGTTGTTGGTTTTATGTCTTGGGAAGTACGGGTTTTTTTTAGGCTGGGTCTATGTGGACACGTGTCTCGGTGTTGTGTACGATGAAATGTCTGAATGGGATATGGACAACTGTTGTATGTGCAAGGGGCGTACGAAGTGCATAGGCATTTAATGCTCGCTTCCTGCATAGAGAGACTCCGGGTGCAATTCTGGCCCGTGCGATGAATGGATGGCGTTCAAGTCTGCCTAGCAACACTTTGCGCACTTATTTTTGCGGGTTGGCTGAGGGACATAACAATCCACCCATAGGCATGCTCTTGAGGCCAAGTTCCAAGTCACCAAATGGGCAGGCAGACTAATATAAAACCTTTCCACTTTTGCTATAAGTAGGTACTCTACATGGTATTGCTTTCCACCAAGTACGCCGGCCAATTTATCTAGTTACTATGCACAGTAATACAGCCATCAACATGGACTAAGCACGCGCCCTAGCCTCACTCCTCGTCAGATTCCTCTTCCGCGACCTGTTCTCGCACGTTAGCATTTGACTTGCGCTTTCTAGGCTTCTGATTCTGGGTTGAACAGGCCAAACTTACGTCATCGTGGAAGTTCTGTCCATCTGTCGTGGCCTTGATGACGCCAGAACGAATGCAGAAGTCGCCAAACTTCTCGTCTTCGTGCCTCTCCAATGCATACCTCTTCAGCAGCGGCTTCATAATGTCGAGAATCTCCTCTTCCTTGATGCTCGACCGGTACAGCTTGTTAAGTCGTTGGCCGTGGTGCCCGCCCCCGAGGTACATGTTGTACGCGCCGTACGCCTTGCCGACGAATGCCACCTCCGCCAGCCAGGGCCGAGCGCACCCGTTGGGGCAGCCAGTCATTCGCATGACGATAGAATCCTGTCGCAGACCATTCTCCTCGAGGCACGACTCCAATTTCGAAATGAGCACCGGCAAGTATCGCTCCGACTCAGCCATCGCCAAGCCACAGGTCGGGAAGGCCACGCAAGCAGACGAGCTAAGGCGCAGGCCAGAGAACTGAATATTGTCCAGTTTGTACTCCTTCATGAGTTTCTTCATGGCAGGCAGGTCTTCGTCCTTGACGTTGCTGAGAATGAGGTGCTGATTGCCCGTAAGACGGAACTCGCCCTTGTGCACCTTTGCAATCTCTCGAAGGCCAGTCTTCATCTGGAATTCAGGGGTATTCTCAATACGCCCGTTCTCGATGAAGAAGGCAAAGTGGTTCAGGCCCATCTCGTCCCTTTGCCAGCCAAAGGTGTCGACGTTGCTCTTAAATTCGAAGGGTCGCTCCTTGGCAAAGGCCTTACCCCACAACTCTTCGACCTTCCCTCGAAACACGCCAACGCCCATGTCGTCGATGGTGTACTTGAGACGAGCGTGCTTGCGGTTCTTGCGGTCACCGTTGTCTCGCTGAATGAGCATAATCTTCTCGCACACGATGTGGACCTCCTCTACCGTGCAGAACCCGAACATTCGACCAGTCTGGGGATATGTCCTCTTGTTGTTGTGGGTGGCACCCATGCCACCGCCAGCCAGCACGTTGAATCCTTCTAGGTTTCCGTCCTTGCCCTTGATGGCAATCAGGCCAATGTCATGCGCGTAGACGTCGGTGTCGTTGTGCGGAGGGATAGCGATGGTGATCTTGAACTTGCGAGGAAGGTATGTAGGGCCGTACAGAGGCTCGAAATCTTGCACAGCATCGCCGGCCACCTGTGTTTTCTTGTCGCTGTCATCCGTGAGCCAGATTTCATGGTACGCAGTTGTCGATGGCAACAGGTGGTCGCTGATCTTCTGCGAGCAGGCGAAAACTTGCTTCTGGTACTTAGACTGCGTCGGCAGAGAGCTGCACATGACGTTGCGGTTTACATCGCCACAAGCCGCGATGGTCGTCATGAGTGCCCGGTTGATAGCTTGCATCGCAGGCTTAAGCTTGCCTTTGACCACGCCGTGGAACTGGAACGTTTGCCTCGTCGTGAGCTTCATGGTCTCGTTGCCCAAGGCCGTGCTGATGTCGTCCATTTGCACCCATTGTTTGGGCGTAGAAATGCCACCGGGCAGTCTGCAACGAATCATGAACGAGTACGCTGGTTCCAGCCCCTGGGCCTTCCTCTCGTCCCGGATGTCGCGATCATCCTGCATGTAGGTGCCGTGGAACTTGGTCAACTGCTGGTCGGCGGCAGAGATTGCGCCGGTGGTCGGGTCATTCAATCCCTCCACGATGGTTCCACGCAGGTAGTTCGACGCTACCTTGATGTCTTCGTTGGTGATCGGCGGTGGCTCCTCCGGCAGGCCGTCAACCTTGTCCACACCAAGAGCTTGCCAGATCTTGGGTTCCCACTCCTGGTAGCCAGTTTGATACGCATCGGGATCTTGGTCATCGCCCAGGCCAATGTCAGCGAAACGCTTGCCTCCGAGGTTTCCAAGAACTCGGTCGAGGTCTTTGGCCGGCTTGTTGTAGAAAATCCTGTCCTCCTTCCGGGGCCAGTAGTGGCTATCGCCCAAGCCAAAGATGGAGAAATTGACTGTCGCCAAGTCGAGATCTGTGTTATCCTTGATGGCATCCCAGAACGGCAGTCCGTTCTGAGGGAACTCTCCCTGGCCAGCAGTTGATGTGAGAAACACGATGTTCTCTTCGCTGGGCAAGTCCTCGACCGGGTAGTCTTCCATCGCCAGGACGGCCGTCTTCAAGCCTCGAGCCCTGCCTCTGTTTCCCAGACGCTTCGCCAAGGAGGCGGCATTTCCGTTATCTGACGCAAACAGAATGGTCAGGGGAGCGCCAAGGAGGCCTTCCAAGAGCTGGTTGTATGCATCCTTGGCCTTCCTCTTCTGCTGAGCACGCACTTCTGTTCCAAAGTCCTGTGCCAAGCTGGCGGCAAACTTGGGCTCCTTCCTCATAAGCTGGGTCAGCTGGTTGTCCCTGGCCAGGAAGGTCTTCAGTTCTTGCTTGATCAACTCGGAGTCGAGGGAAAAGTTTGGCTCCCCCTTCTGCTCATTCTCGGGGTTCCATCGGTACAGAGGCCAGTAGCCGGCGTCTACAGCCCTCTTGGTCTCCTGAAGAACGGTCAAAGGCGAGTCCGTTTCTCCAAAGTAAGGCAAATAGGCCAATACAACTGAGGGGCCATTGAACTTGTCTGCCTCGAGCATTGCCTGCAAGACCTGGGTGTATGAGCTGTACACGGCAGTGGAAGCCACGTAGACGTTGCCAAAGTTCATGGCGTACAAGCCAATGTCCTTCTTTCTGCGGCTGGCGTCGGCGGCAGCTTTCTCGGAATAAGGCGTTGAGTCGATGATGAGCATGTTGACGTTTTCTCCGGAGGCAAGGACGTGATGCACTCCAGAGTTTCCGAGATCGTATGCCCAGGCATCAGAGCCCATAAGCCACAGGGACTCTTTGCGGAACAAGCCGCGCTTGGCAAGCAGACCCTGAGCTGTTGTTGACCCGTCGGCTTCTAGTTGGGATATGACATCGTCGGCTATTTCGTGGGATTTTGCAAGGTCTTGGGCGTTCATGGCCCACCGGGCCAACCAGCTCTTGGGCTCATCGGTCTTGAACGCGCCGCCGCTCGCGGCCTCCTTGACTTCGGTGACGAAACGTCCTCGATGCTCCTTGCGCGCCAGCAGGGACCCAAACCCAAATGCTGGACTTGCAGAGATCGTAGCAGAGATGCCGGTGTTCTGTGACTTCAACGCATTGGCGATGTACGTCCTCTTCCCAAAGAGCTGATCGAGGATCTTGGAGTAGGCGGTCTCTAGCTGGGGAGAATCCAACCCGTAGGCTGTCGACGGCTGCGGTGCATCCTTAACTCCAACCTCGAGGTTCTGGACGGGCTTCTCTGCCGTCAGATTCTGCACGACCCCACGGAGGGCCTGGATGGTCGTCTCGGGGGCAATGTATCCCAACTGGTAGCCAACGATTGTCTCGACACCGCCGGGTCCACGGTGAACAGACGACAGGAAGTCAATGAGCAGAGGGCCCCACTTGGTAGTTGCGCGGTGAATCTGCTCCAGGACAGCAATCCTCTTGACTGACTTGGGGAGAACCTCAACAAGGTTAGAGCCGATCCACGGCCGGTAGAGGCGTGGCGTGAGAATGCCGACTTTAGCGAAGATGTCGTCAGGCTTGGCTCGGTCGACTGCCTCGGCAAATGCGCCAGTGTCGGAGCCAAAAATGAAGAGACAGTTGTCAGCATTGGCAGGCCCCGTATACTCGAAGGCACCATACTGCCTTCCCAGGGCTGTCTTGATCTGGGACCAGATGCGGGTCGCACACGTGTAGATGTCCTCGGAAGTGACTTGGGGCGGCACGGCTTCGACAGTGGTGGCAACAGAAGACGGCGCCACAGGGGTCGACGATTCGCTGGCCTCGCTGGATTTGACTGAGGTGCCGGTGGACGTGGCCTTTGACGCATCAGCGCTGGCGGGAGACTGCAGGCGGGCATTCTTTCCAGAACCGGCGCTGGGCAGCGTCGTTCCTGGGTGGTCCGAGGAAACGGCGACATGGCCGTCATCGGCGTAGATGCCTGACGCTGAGATGGCGCCGGACTGGAACCTCCTCACGCTCTCGATATCCAGGATATCCCGAACCACGGCAGCATCCTCGGCGGCAATTGGCTTGTCGTCAAGGGACGTCTCGGGGGCGAAGAAGTGGACAACGCCCTTGCCAGTGCGCGCAGCCAAGGCATGGGCCGTGATGGCCATGTCCTGGGCCTCTTGCAGGGTTTCCGACTGCAAAAAGGTCCATCCCGAGTTTCTGATGGAGGTTATGGCTGAGTAGTCAGCGTGGCTGCTCGGCTCGAGGGATACGTGGAGGACCACGGGGTAGTTTGCCAGCTTGTAGAGGTGGGAGATGGCGGGCAGGAGGGCCGAGGCCGGGGTGGTGACGGCGACGAGCTTCCCGGAGCGGACGGGGGCGAAGACAGAGAGCAGCGGATCCGCATTGTGTCGCACGGATTGAATCTGGAGTTGGCGAGTCAGTCAGTGCCTGTGTTGATGGATGTGTTGAAGGATGTGTCGATGGATGGGTGGCCGAGGTGCGTCTGCGCCCGTCGTCGACTTACATGGGGGACAGCGTCTGGGGTCGTGGCCACCAGGCCATGGTCTCTGCGCCCAGCGTATCGCTTCAGGTGGGACGAGAAGTCAGAGTCGGCAGCCAGCGATGGCTGCACGGAGACGACGACATCGCTGGAAAGGTAGGCGATTCTGGCCACTGCAGAGGAGTCGGTCAGTCACCGCGGGGCGTTCAGGGCGTGGTCATCACCACAACCATCACGTACCGGCCTCTTGGGGCGTGCGAATCTGGTGAGAAGCCTCCATGGTGCTGCTGCCGTCTCCAGATGACGACGGGTTGGGGGTGTGCCGGAAGAGAAAAGCCATGGCGGCGACCCGGGCGAGCAAAGGTAATAAAGGCAAGGTCCTGCTCGTGGGACGGCTTCAGACTGCCCAGCGGGCGAGTGCCATTGGAATGCCCATTCTCCAGGCTAGGCCAGCCACATCGTCCAAGCTGCCTAGCAAATTCCCACTGGGGAAGCTCTCAGCGCTCCATTCCCCGCAGGAACCGCGAGTTTTTTGAGGATTGCGTGATCGCCTAGCGCTGCCAGTCGTCCGCCCGGGCGATTGCGAGATCGCACATTACAAATTTCTATCGTCAGATTTGCGGTCCAGCCCAACCCGAGCTGGGGCCCTCCGACTTCCGTGCCCGACAGGCCGAGAACTGCGATGATGTGATGGCTGTCCCGTACCGAAGGCGGAGCCCAAAAGAAAGTGCACCTCGCTTGTACCAGTAACAGGGTCGTACAGTATACAATATTGCACTTSRCACKATATTTCCGGGCTTGCTAGCGCTCGCCTCTGATTGCTAAAGCTCGCCCTCGATTGCTAAAGCTCATTAGAGCTTCCCTCGATTTCTGGAGTTATCCTCGATTGCTAGAGTTACCCTCGATTGCTGGAGCTCATCCTCGATTGCTGGGATTACCCTCGATTGCTGGAGCTGACAGTAGCCAGCTTCGGGCTCGCACGGTAACAGGGACCTTGGTACATCCAGWGGTRCACTTTCTTTTGAGCTCAACTTTCGTACAGAACATAGTATTACCTATTGCTGCTCCGTGCTCGCACTGCACGGAGTACGTGTCATGTGGTGATCCATGTCAAAGGCCCTCCCTAGTCCCCTTATGTCCTTGTAGTATTATTATGATTATTCCTCCCCGAATGCCGGCTGGTCGGCCCACCACATGCAGCAACGCCGATGCGCCGCCTTGGCTTCTGCCAACCGCTCGCTGCATTTGCCCACGTATCAGTCATCTATCCAGTGTCCCCACGCGCCCGACACTGATGGTGATACGTGGAGTTCGAATCGCGTCATCTAACCCCGGCTCCAACGCTGCCAGACAGACAGACAGACAGACTCGCTCGCTCGACTCCGTCAAACCTCTCCCGCCAGTGTGGCCCCGGCGTTCGGTTTGCGATGCGTGTTCCTCTCCCAGTCCTCCGTCTCGGTAATGTCCATCCAGTATCCTCTGCCGAAAGACACCATCAGCCTGCCCAGCCGTCCCTTTCGGCCGTCGCCGTCAGGCAGGTCCACGGCAAACGGCCCTTCGCGCTCATCCACTCCGGGGCCCTCGAGTATCATCAGCTACATGTATTTTTGCAGCACCTGCCGCGCAAAGGCCATGACCACGACGCTGAAGTACACCCGGATCAGCGTCAGTCCCACAATTAGGAGCATGCTCGTCGCCGTCTCCTGAGGTACCACTTTGCCGTGCATCTGGCTTTCTCGCCGCAGGCCCTGCAGGCCCTCCACGACAAGGTAGGGAAGAGACGATGCTGGCCGTGAATCGGCTTTGTCGCTTGCAGTGCTGGCAAAATACCACTCGAGGCCGAATGCCGCCGTGTAGGCCCCGTTGATGGCCGTGTCGATAAGATACAGCCACGCCAGCGCCAGGCACTCGAACGGGCTTTGCCGTCGGATGTTGGGGATCAGGTAGACGAGCAGCGCCAGCACGGCGATCGAGTACACGTATGTCGAGAGCTGCAGGAGCGACAGCTGGTAACCGGTCAGGATCGCCAGCAGGCCATATACCCCCGTGACCTTGTTGAAGACGAGGGCTAGAGAGATGAGCTCCGTCCCCGTCTGAAGACTGACCAGGCCAAAGAGGCTCTGCGCTCGAATGTTAGCACCGTGCCCTGTTCTAAGAAGGGGGAGGAGGCTGCAATCGAGCCTTCGCCGTGGCTGCCAGGCGGCCGGCGTACCTGGGGGCGGGGAGTCCGCAGATATAGCCTTGTGAACTTGGACATGATGGTTCTGATGCTGGTGCTGGTGCTSGTACCGACCGAACCCAGAGTGGCCGTTTCGCGTTCCCAAGGCCGACTTCAATGCTCACGAGCCGTAGGAGTTGACGAGAGCGCCGGGGACAGAAGAGAGCAATGACGGAAATGATGGCGCCAGGGGTCTCTCGCTCAAGGCCCCACTACCCGCGGCTGCCGAAGCACACTGTGGCTGGTGGCTTTCCTGTGCAAGTATTTGATGATGTACTCGTAAGACGGTTAATTTTGGGGGACGCCTGGATCACCTGACGAGTCACGGGCCGGAAGTTCCGCGACTCCGCTAGACCCGCCGTGCGTATTACTATTGGTGAAGGTATTACTTCGTACTTGGCGTATATAGCGGCCGTGGGCTCGCAGCCTCGTAGCCCCAATTGTATTATACAAGACACATGTGCCAACACACCCGCTATGCTCGATATCCTATCATGGGCCTGGGCGCACCGTCTCTTGCACGGCATCAAACCGGCCCTGGCCCATCCACACACTGGGGACTGTCGATACTCCACCCCCAACCATCTGGACCTTAACATGAGCAGCCTTCCTGCGCGGGCTGTGACGTATTCGTCTTGACATCGATCACTGGGGCACGACTTGTGTCAGCACGAGCTCGGTTGCCAAGCAGTGGGTGGACTTACTCTGGCTTGAGGCTTGGGCAGCCGCATCGGTGCCTTCCATGCCGGGGAGCGCCTGTGCTATTCTTTTGAAGAGGTTCTTCACATTGTGGCCGAGCTTGGCACTGGTTTCCATAAACATCAGATTGTTCTTCTTGGCCTCGTCTTCGCCCTGTTGCGTGGTGACCTCGCGCTTGTCGTTCAAGTCGGTCTTGTTGCCTACCAACACAATGATGACATCGTTTCCTCGCTCGGCTCGGACATCATCGATCCATTTCTTGGTGTTTTGAAAGGATTTCGCGTCTATGAAACCACGAGCCATTTGTTAGCCGCCGCAAAGGCACGCCGTAGCCAGGCCAGGGGCCGTACGGGGGGAAGGCTTACTGGAGATGTCATAGACGACGACGGCAACGCTCGAGTCGCGGATGTACGAGGGAATCAGGCTTCGAAACCGCTCTTGGCCCGCCGTATCCCATAATTGTAACCGCACCGTCCTGTCCTCGAGGTACATGGTCTACGCAGAAATCAGCATGGCTGGCGGTCGAGACGGTCCAACAGCGCCACTCCCCTACCTTGGACAGAAAGTCAATGCCAATGGTCGCCTGGTACATGTTGTCGAACGAATCGTACATGAATCTCGTGATGAGAGATGTCTTTCCGACTGTTGCGAAAAATGTCAGTTAGTCACGGCGTCGGTCTGTCGGCGCCTAGGGGGTCTGCCATACCGCTCTGCTCTCCCAAGAACACCAACCTGGCAACGCCTCAGTTAGCACCAGAGGCCAACGTGTACAGTTAGGGGCCTCGCATACTTGAATTTCTTCAAGGGGTTGTTGTAGGAACCACCGGCCTGCGCCATCTTGATAGATGCTAGGAGCCCAGTACGATCGGACGACCGTCCTAGAGTATCTGTAGCAGGCCGCACTCGTCAGGCGAGCGGGAGGCGGGGGCGTGCGAATGCTCGGTTCGTCGTTGGCGCAGTAGCTCCGCTCCAGCTGTACTGTTGAACGCCTGCGATGAGCCCGGACTCGACGGAGTCGACGCCAAAGGGTGCGTGTTCTTCGCCTCCTCGCGAGATGGGGTGTCAGTCAGTGAGGTAAGGTAGGTAACAAAAGTGGCCGTGCACACGGACAGTGGCAGGAGCGCGTGGATTGAGCTCCGCTACATGGTACTGTGCATTGGCTCAGGCCGCACGTGGTGATAAGAAAACGCCGCCGTAAATGCCTAGCGTTTATAACGTGCCCATTGTCGGCAAGTAGAAACGGAGGCAGGACCCTTGGCCGTAAGCCCCGCTAAAAAATTGGTCGAGGAGAATGTCGACTCCCCCAGCTGCTGGTGGCCTTTCCTGCGTTCACCTCCAAGCCTTATAACCAGCCGAAATCTACCATCGCGGGCTGCCGAGTCTACTTTGAGTCGCGAAAATATGCCTATCATTCAGGGCCCCTCTTCGGGGTCCGGGGAGGCTCCGAAACAACATAGCCAGCCCTCGAGGAAAGGCAAGAAAGCATGGAGGAAGAACGTCGATGTGACCGAGGTCGAGAAGGGCCTGGAGGACCTGAATGAAGAGGTTATTCGAGGGTAAGGGCTCCTTTGACAGAAATCAGAACAGCCATGCTAATTATTGTCACAGCGGTGTAATCAAGGAGAAGGCTTCCTCCGAACTCTTCACTATTGTTGTGAAAGGCAACTCGAGAATCTCCAGGAAGCTTCTCAAACACATGACCAAGGTTCTCAGGGCCGACGAGATCATTGCCCAGCGCTCCGCCATCCCCGCCGTATCCATGCGCAAGCGGCCGGGCGATAAGACGACCGACGGCATCATACCGGCGAAGCGCCAGCGAACTGCTTGGGTGCCACACAAGGAGCTGGCTCGCCTGCGAAAGGTCGCCGACGGACAGCATGAGAACACCGTGGTGGTAAATGACGCTACATATGACGTCTGGGACGTCATTACAGAGCCAAAAACCGAAGAAGCGGGCGACTTTTTGCCTGAGAAGCAACGGGCGAAAGCGCCCAAGTCGATGAAGCAAAAGCCCATATCCTTGACAGCGAGCGGAAAGCCTGTACCTGCCGTGCAGCATCCCACTGGAGGATACAGCTACAACCCCATGTTTACCGACTACGAGAAAAGGCTTGCCGAGGAGAGCGCCAGGGCACTGGAAGCCGAGAAGCAACGACTCGCAGCCGAGGAAGCCGACAGACAGAAGCAAGAGGCCGCAGCCCGGTCGGCCGCGGAGGCGGCGGCAGCCGAAGAGCGAGCCAACATGTCGGAGTGGGAGGAAGACTCGGAGTGGGAAGGGTTTCAGAGTGGCGTAGAAGACGACAAGCCAAGTGCCAAGCAGCCCAAGCGCAAAACACAAACGCAACGTAATCGCATCAAGCGCAGGAAGGAGGAGGAGCGCCTGGCTAGGCACAAGGCCGCGATGAAAGAGCGACGGGTGCAGGAGCAGCGGATCAAGGAGATTGCCGAAGAGCTAAATATGCGGGAACAGACGAAGGCTCTCATGCTGGCAGAGGAGTCTGACACGGCCAGCGAAGTGACGGACGATAAGTTGCGGCGAAAGCAGCTGGGGAAATTCAAGCTTCCCGAGAGGGACCTCGAGCTGGTGCTGCCGGATGAACTGCAGGAGTCTCTCAGACTGCTGAAGCCGGAGGGCAACCTGCTCAAGGATCGTTATCGAAGCATGCTCGTCAGGGGCAAGGTGGAGAGCCGAAGACATATCCCCTTCAAGAGGCAGGCCAGGAGGAAGCTCACCGAGAAGTGGACCCACAAGGATTTTGTTTTATAGACGCCGGTTCAAGATTACGTTTTGACTTTTTCTTTGAGCACGATCTTTGAGCACGATCTTTGAGCACGATAGAAGAGGAAGTCAAGCGGCACAACGTTTTATTTGAAAAAATTTCGCCGGCTGGCATATATGTTCTGAGTAAACGTGGCGCCTACCAGCAACAGGACATTGCCTGTTGCTGGTCTAGGAACGTATACTGTCGTCTACTTATTTACATCTAAAGTTCGGAAAAACTGGTATACTCGCATGTATATCGGATGGCTCACGTTCAACTAGCCGTCCAACTCTCCTTTCTTGCCGCCTCTTCCCCGTTGTGTGTCTCAAAGCATGACGCTGTCGGAGGAGTCTAGACTCTATTCAAAAACTCATCAAGTCTACGCCACGAGTCAGTCAGTATATGCTTCGCGCTAGACAGTGTCGGGGGAGACACTCTGGTCAACGTACCTCGTCCAAAGAGTCCTCTCTTGGCCCAGTCCATGGCCATGAGAGACCGCGTCCGGAAGCTCACGCTCTGCGCAAAGTACACAGACCGCCAGGCATACACGGCCCAGAGCCCGCCCGCAGCGCTCCAGCCGTCGCCAAGGTCAAATACAGCCGAGTTGCCGATATAAGCCAGGCTGCCCAAGTGACGGTACTCAAAGGCCTTGTGCACGGCAGCGTCCAAATCGCCGTCGCGGATGTCGTTAGCCGTCAGGCCTTCTGATAGGCGCGCCATCTTGTTTAACTTTTGCGCGAGGTATTGGCCCTGTTGGTGAGCGCGCTGAGCCGTTGCGGGCAGCGAAGTCAGCTTGCTGTCGATCTGGTTCAGGAGCTCCCTAAGCTCGCCAAAGTCGAGGGTGCCGGACTGGTCCTTGTCAAACTCTGCGAAGAGCTTGTCGAGGCGCTTCAGGTGGTTGACGGCCTGGGGGAAGCGCTTCTTGACATCCTGCGCCACCAGGCGCCAGTCGCTGAAGTGCAGCTGCAGAGTCTCGGGGTCCTTGCCGCGCTTCCAGGCGAGAGTGCGCAGAAAGTTGATGATGTGGTCGGCAACGTTGTTCTGGACCGTAGAGCAGTCGCCAATAGCGTAGACGTCGCCAAGCGGAGCGCCGTTGAGGCGCAGGTGGGTGTCTGTCTCTAAGGCGTGGTGGTTAGTTTGGAAGTTGCCCAGCTTCTGGGCCAGCTTCTGGCACAGGGCGGTTTGCGAGACGCCGGTGGACCACAGACAGAAGCCAATCGGCAGCTCCTTTGTGACCAGGCTGCCATCGTCCTGCTTCTGGGTGAAGATGATCTTATCGGGCTCGACCTCCTTGACCCGTGAGTTGGTGAGGACTTGGACCTGGTCGCGGGCAAAGCGCTCCTCTGCATACTTCGAGACGGTCTCGTCGTACGTGTTAAGAATGTGGCTTCGGCTCTGGATGAGGTGGACGGATATCTCGTTTCGCAGGAGGCGCGGGAAGTGGCGCGTCAGGTCCTCGTTTAACAGGTCGAACAGCTCGGCGGCAAACTCGACGCCGGTGGGACCGCCGCCGCTGATGACAAAGGAGAGCAACCGCTTGCGCTCATCATCCGACGTTGTGGGGAGGCATGCGAGCTCAAGGTTGTGAATCACCTTGTTCCGGATCTTCCTAGCGTCATCGATGTCCTTGAGGAAGAAGGCGTTGTCGAGTCCCTTGACGCCATGCGGGTTGGTGACGGAGCCCACTGCCACAACGAGCTTGTCGTAAGGCACGTAGAAGCGCACTTCGTTCCCCTGCGGATCCAGCTGGGAAACTTCGACCAGCTTGTCCGAGAACTCAATGTCCTCTGCCTTGGCGCGGACGAAGTGGCCGTGGACTCGGCTGATGATGCGACGGATGGGCTCGACGAGGGAGCGCAGCTCCAGGGTGCCCACGGTGGCCGAAGGGAGCATCGGAGTGAAGAGGAAGTAGTTTGCGGGAGAGACGACGGTGACGTGGTAGTCGTCGGGGTTCAGGTCCTTGAGAAGCGCAACGCCGCCCCAGCCGCCACCGAGGACGACCAGCTTGGGCTTGTTCTTGGTTCGCCTCTTCTCGTCGGAGTCGTCGTCGTCGATGAAGACCTCGAGGATGGGGAGGTTCTTTGGGCCGCCACGCCGGGGCTGCAGGGCCAGCTGCGAGACATCAATGTCGCTCTGTATGGCGTGCTCCTTGTAGGTGCTAGCATCGTAGACGAAGAAGGCGGCGACACCGATGCCGACAACGGTGATGGAGATGCCGACCCAAGCAGCGGCGCGGTAGCAGAAGTTGAGGATCCACGAATTGCGCTGGGGGAGCGGCTTTCCGGAGAGCTGGCGGGCGTGGATGAGGAGGTTGGCCGGGCGTAGTCGTCCGCGCATCGTCGTAATCGTCGCCGTCGTCGAGGCCGCATTAGGACGGTTGGGACCAGCGTTGGAACGAGCGTTGGACAGCTTCGTGGCGTACGTCCGCAGCTGCGATCCCGTGCGCAGCTGCGATCCCGTGAACGAAGCGCTACACGAGCAGGCCAGAGAAGCCCTTTTCCTACCAGAGCCGGGGACAAGGCGTAGCACCGCCATCGGTACAGGCGCCGACGCCCGCATCGCGAGCCTCCGTATGTTGATATCGAGGTCGATCAAAGACGGCGGTGGGGAATTAGTTCAGGGAGGAGGAAAGAATACGCCCGCGACGGGGAATTGGTGAGTTGCAAGATATCATAGGTCTCATGAAGAAGGGAGTAGCAAGGAGGAAGAAAGCTGCGACAGGTGGTGGAAGACGACGAGGTACATACGAAGTATGATAGATCATGGAACCGCCGGGTCTGGCTGACAGTGGCGTCATAGGCCCTTCCAGCGGCTGCCAGGGGGCCGTGGGCTCTCCACCACGGGCCCCCTACACCAATCCCTCTCGGCCATGCAACTGAGCGACTTCGCCTCCCGACTGATCCGTCACGGGATGGGCTCCAACAAGTCGCGCAACGTGCTCCTACTTCTTCAACTTCGTACCGCAGCGTTCACCCATACTCCCCCGGGGCCGTTCCCAACTTCTCTTCTGCGTCTCGGCAGACATCCATCCATATACCTACTCGTATTCAACCATCGCCGACCGGCTGCTTTACCGCATCAATGCCGTTTGTCCATAAGTAGTCTCTACCGAGATGATTCTCTGGGCTGCTACGGAGTACTTCGGGCCGTCTCTCTCTCGTCGTGTCCACCGTAGACGGATACCCACCTGAACGCCGAGCATGCCACCACCGGTTTCCGCAAGTCCGTGCCGATATCGACCGGCTGCTCACGCCGCTGTTATGCGGTGGCCAGTTCATGCAGATAAACCCTCACATGGGCGTCGATGCCGGCAACGCCCCAGTGGTGTTCGTCTTCTCGCTTGACCACGAAATATACAAGTATACACTCGCTAGTAGTCCATAGATGCTGCTCGCCTCTCCCACACTGACAGAGAAAGCCCGTTCGTATACACGGTACCTTATAGTAAGATGCCAAGGCAACGAGACGCCGAATCAGCACCTAAAGTACCGCTTCTCAACCCATCGCTGCTCCTGGTCTGCCAGGATGTTGCAGACCACGACCGTAATCTCGGGAAACACTGTCATCAGTCGGTGTAGTCCAATTCGCCCAGCCGAGTACGTGGCCAACACTATCCTCTCAAGGGCCACTCCGTGGTCGACTAAGACTTGCACTGCCATGAGGGCCGCGCCGCCGCTGGCCATTTGCGTGTCGAGCAGCAGCACGCTCTCGTGCTTGTGGATGTCCGCCGGCAGCCTCAAGTAGTGAAGCTCTGGTTCACCGGTAGAGTAGTCTGACTGTATCAGGAGGCGCCCCGTCTGGCAGTCGGGGATCGTCTTCCGGAGCGCCGGCTCAAACGCCGAGCCTCCTCGGAGCACAATTACCGCGCTCACCTCCCCCTTAGACTTCAGCCCTTCATACTTGTATCCCTGCGGCGTTTCTATCGACATGGCTGTAAACTGCACATTGTTGAGGGCCCTGTCGCGGCCATCAGCACAATACGTCTCAAGGCGAGGACTGTCTATGCGCGACTTACTGCTCCACAATGAGGGCTGCAAGGCGGTCAAAGTAAAAGATGAAGTCCTCCGCCGACGTGTCAATGTTCTGGAGAATGGTATTCATGAATTTGAGCTGCGGTGTGTCGTCCAGGATCACCACTCGGTCAGAGAGCGGTTGTTCTTTGCAGGCCGCTTCGAGTCGCGATAGAGCCTCGCGGTGATGCGTCGACTTTTCGAACAGCTTCCTCTCGATGAATTGAACCATCATGTCTCGGGCCTACGTTCAGCACATGCGGGCGGTGCCTGGCAAGAGTATCTCGACTTACCTAGCGCCACTCTGTTCTCAATGCCTCGCGGCACGATCAAGTCAGCCACCTTTCTCTGCGGCTCGACGAACTGTCCATGACGAAATAGCGGGTGTGAGCATCTGCACCGATAGGTTACACCAGATAACGGCCGTAGGGTGTGTGCTGTTACCTTCTCAAAATTGGGTTTCACGAATCCAAACCACTGCTTTATGCAGCCTTCAATGTCGCGCCCACGTTCCCGGACATCTCGGACGACTTAGACCCCACGCAATCTCAGCACTCTTGTTCGCGGCCGCACAGGGAACAGGGACAAGCGTCTACTCACTTCTCCGCGACAGGCAAGTGTCCGCATCGGCTTCACAGTATATCTAGAGGCGTGTCAAAATCGACGCACGGCTATTAGGGGGCCGCAATTGGCCCAGCATACCCCTATATCAAGGAGCTCGATGACCCGGGGGTCATACAGCGCGAATATGCCTTCAAGGATGAGCACGTGCGGTGAGTAAATGGACGTGGTGTGATCGAGACGTTGATGCTTTGCAAACGAATACACGGGGATCTCCGCTCGCTTCCTAGGCAGACGAGTCAACGAATGAGGGGTGAACGGGGGACAACCTATGCTCGTTACCCGGCCTTGAGATCCTGCAGTCGATCAACCAAAACATCAAAGTCGATTGCCTATCGAAAGGGCTCCTGAGCAGTCCGATCATTTCCGAGGGGGCCAGCGTGGGATGTGATACCTCTGGCGAGTCAAAGTCGTACTCGTTGGCGAAGGCCAACTTGGATTGCTCAGGGGTCAGCGTCTTGTAAAACGAGTCCTGGCAAGTCATCCATTAGCCGTGGCCGGTTGGTTCGTCAGGCGTTAGTCTATACCATGGAGAGAATCACAACCCATGGCAGGTTGAGCTTCTTGACTATAGCCTGGGACAGCGTAGACTTGCCAGAGCCTGAGCTCCCTGCCACGCCAATGATGCTGACATCTGCCCACGGCGGAGAGTAGTACGCTCGCTTCTGGACGGTGACATGGCTCTCAAGCCCTGACATTTCTACCACTGAACAGCGAGTGACGCTGCGAGCCGCAGATTCGAGTTTCTGGCCAAGACGAAGCCGCGATCGCGCTCACAAGCCTCTTATTCCCGTGTCTCCCGGCGATGGAGCCCTAAACTTTTCCTCTCGCGTTGGCGGGTGGGCACGACCTCGGTCCTCGCGTGATGCTCGATCCACCTGTGCCGCAGGTGAGGGTTGAGGAGCGAGATGCCGCAGACTTGCCGAAGAGGCGCAACTCAGGCAAGAATAGGTTGGACACAAGGCGGAAAAGATCAAGCAGAGGCAAGACGGCCCGCCACTAACGTTATATACAGGCAAGGTGGTACGAAGTAGGCACACAGGGAGAGATAATGGTGGTTCCTCTCGTGAGGCTCAGAAACAAGCCAGCTAGGTAGTTGGACAGATATTAATAGTGGATACGTACCCTATACGAAGTACCTACCTACCTAGGTAKGTAGGCTGCTGGTAAGAATTCACACTCACTTCGTACCTACCAAGTACTTCATACCAATGCCCGCATGGGCCAATCGAAGGGGCGCAGCTACCACCCATATGCCAGATGCCAGTGGGTAATGTACCTATGTACCTAGATATTAGGTACTCCGTACTCCGTATAAATATGCATTTGGAGATTGATATTCTCTGCGGAGAACGGAGGACGGAGCACCAAGCACGGGTCTCGAGGTGCAGTTCCCATGTAACGTATTATGCCTTTGCCTGCTGACTGAGTGTTTGACCCCCGCCGCTTCGGGCGTTGACACACGCGGGTACAAACACACACACAAACACTTCTCTTGACTTTGGTCATTATTGCTCCCTGATGCCGTCTTTTACAAGCACCAGTACTATTCCTGCTGCAGCTCTACGGTATTGCATAATTGCATGCGACAGGACGCTTGCACCGGAATGCCACCGTGCCGTGCCCGGGGGTCGGGGGCAGGAATGAATGAGCGAGAGACCCAAATAGGACAAGGGCTGGAAGCTTCAGTGGACCCGCCCTCCTCATCAGCGCCACAGCTCAACCAAATCTGCTCTCCACTCGCTGCAGCCTCTGCTCTTCCACCCTCCATCCATCATCACCCATAATCCATCTCCTCTTCTTTCCTTCACCAGCTTTTGCATTGCTTTCTACATCCATCCCGCACACCGCCGAGGCAAGCCTTTAACTTCCTCCCCTCTCTCATACCACCGCTCTTGTCCTAGCCTTGGGCACCTTCGTCACGAACCCCCGTGGTTCCACGACTCGGTTCGCAAATGCGCTGAAACGCGGCTGTTCGGCTCTGCCCTCGGCTGCTGCTGCGCATGTCGAGACCCCCCGACGTCAACGACGCCGCTGCTGTTGCACTGTGGAATAGGTCCGCTGCCGTTTTCCTACGGGAGACGCTCAATAGCATCATGGTACCGTTCCCCAGACCGGCCGCGTCCTGAGCTCCCCGAGCACGAGCTGACCTTGTGTGCCTCTAGACGTCGACGGCTTCCACAGCTACGCCTGTCAAACATACCTTCGAGAGGCGGGTCGAGGAGGTCAAGTCGCCTAAAAGGTACCCCCATCTATCTATTTCTGCTTGTGCCTTCTCTGTGGCATTGTGATGATTGCTATATCAATGGGAATCTCTCCTAGCTATTCCATGCGGAAAAAACGATATGTTTCTTCTTTTCTGATCTGCCCACGACGACTTTCGCTCTAGCATTTTCAACCTCCTCGCTTGTTGTGCATCGTTGCTAACAGTTCCATCAGCGATATCAATGCCTTGATCCTGGACTACTTAACAATGGAGGGCTACCCCAACGCAGCAGCCAAGTTCTCCAAGGAGGCAAATCTACAGCCACATCAGGACGGCGCATCGATCCGTTCAAGGCAGGAGATTCAAAACTTCATCCACAGTGGAAACATTCAGGCTGCTATCGAGACCCTCAATGAGCTCGACCCACAGGTATGTCCACTGTGCATCCCATGCAGAATTTTCTCGCCCCCACACCATCGTGATTAAAACACGAGTTTTACATGCACCACGCATAGTGCCAGTCTTCTGGCCTGTGATGAGAAACACCACTTTTTTATGATCTTCGCTGTATATTATTGCTGCATTCGCCATGACGCATTGCCTTTGTAAACCCTTGTATCTGACTTGGCACATAGATCTTGGACGACGACAAGGCTCTGCATTTCTCTCTGTTGCGCCTTCAGCTCGTCGAGCTCATCCGGTCTTGCAATGCAGCCGGCGGAGACATCAGCCCAGCGTTGAAGTTCGCTACAGAACAGCTGGGGCCTCGGGCGCCCACCAACCCAAGGTTCCTGGAAGATCTGGAGCGAACTATGGCATTGTTGCTGTTCCCCCAAGAAAACCTAGAGCCCCAACTCGCCGCCCTCCTTAACCCCAGTTTGCGCCGCGACGCGGCTGACAGCGTGAACCGGGCCATTTTGGAGAGACAGTCGGCAAGGCGAGAAGCAGCCATTCGTCATCTTGTCAAGATGCGTGCATGGGCTGAGAACACGGTGCGAGACAAGGGCTCGAGCCTTCCTGACCGCATCGATATTGGCCTGAGAGGCGAAGAGTCTGATGGCCAGAGTCGTCGACAGCTCAATGTTGAGAACGGGCATGAGCCCATGGTGACCAGCTGAAGGGCTTTGACTAGCCGATGAAGGCTGCTGAGAATTGGCCCTTGTTTGTACTCGATGGGCCAGCTGGCTTCACGCGCTGTAGAGCTGAAGCATGAACTAATGAGCATGAGGGACATGAGGCGCTGGGCGCTATGATTAAGGTGATAACGGCGTTATAGGATACCTGGCGGGGTTTGCAGCGGTTGCCATCATGTATTATGAGTTGTACGAGACAAAGACTCTGGGCGCGGGTTCAATCGATCACGAAACGAATAGCCGAGTCATTGGTTGAATTGATGTCGCATTACAATACATCCACCAGCAAGGGCCGGCCTGAATGAAATACGTGTGCAAGCGATACAATCTTGTCTGGTGAATTATGTACAGTATTGCTGCATTAGCAGCGCGTGCCGTTCTATTTGGTTCGGATGTGCTTGAGTTTCTTCGGGGAGTACATGAAGTTGTTGGCGTAAGCCTTGGGCGTGAACTTGCGCGGGTTGGGCTCCTGAACAAAGTACTCGTAGCCCTGCTTCTCAGCAAAGTGGATGGCATCCTCCTTAGTCTTGAAGTTGATGTGCGTGCCTTGCATGAAGTCTCCTGACGATTGCCACCCCATCAGTTGGTTCTCCCACCGATGGCCCTTGGGAAGGATATCCCAGTCCATGCGCCAGTCGTGTCCTCTGAAGTGTCCGGACTGCGTCGCTGGTTTGGCCTCCTTGTAGATCCTGCAAGTATGTCAGAATATGCATGTCTCGACAGACAGCGGGCCGAGGCTGACCGGACAGTCCGAGCCTGGAGCTCAATGGGCGCGCCTGAAATGAAGGCCGCAGGCAGAATCTCTTCGCTGCCATCTTGGATTCGCTTCGGCACGGGGGTGAACGTCCTAGCAACGGGATTAGTCTCTGTACTGTCTCTTAGATGGCCGGGTGTCTGCGCGTACGAGGTGGCCTTGTCGGCGGGAATATTATAGTCAGGTTGGTTGGTGCTTGGTGCAGCAGGGACGACGTTGGGGGGCTTCACGACCGCACTCTGGAAGCGTCGGGGCGCAGAAGACAGAGTCAAACGCGCGGGCGCAGCGCTCCGCAACAGCCTTCCGGCACTCTGAGTTCGGAGGGAAGCCATGACGAGGGCGGCACTCAATTGGCGATGGTATGCAGCGCAGGCGGATGCTGATGGTGGAGAGAGGCCTGCCTGTTGCTCGATGTTGCTGACGGAGGTTCGTGGTGGGGGCGTGTTGATTGGCTGGTGCGGAGCGACGTTTTGCCGAGACGAGTGCTTTTCGGCAAGACCCTTTGAGCAACTCGACCGACCATCAATCATATCGACCATCCAAAGCCTGCAATTGAGCGTCAGTCGGACACTCGACGGAACGACCTGGTACCTCCTCTCTGTTTACAGGCTCCATTGCCAGACAACCGACATCATGAGCTTCGTTACCCGCCGAGCGCTTTCGACGCTCATCCCCCCCAAGGTGAGTTCTCCCGAACGTCGCGCTGCTCCGCCGTCTTCCATTGCTAACACCCTCCCGCCCAGGTCGCCTCGCCTAAGGTATGCAGCCCCGAAATTCTTGATACTCGTTTACTGTCGATGCGTGCGATGCGTTGGGAGTGGTCCTTGGGTGGCCGGACTTGGAGCCGGTAGACGAACGGTGGACGAACGGTGGACGAACGGTGGGCGAACGGTGGACGAACGGTGGGCTAATATCGAACACGGCTCGAAACGACACGCCGAGGTATCGGATCACAAGGCTGACAAGTGGTGATTATAGGCCATTGGCGGCGCTCCCGACGCCCTGCGCATGCAGCGTGTCGTCAGCTTCTACGAAAAGCTCCCCCGAGGTGCCGCTCCCGAGAGCAGGTCCAAGGGCCTACTTGGTTGGTACCAAGCCAAGTACTTTGGCAAGAAGACCTCCGCCCAGCGTATGTTGCATCCGCAATAGGCCCAGGATGCGGAAATCCGCTAACGCTGAAATCTGCAGCTATCATTCACGCCCTGGTCTTCCTGATTGGCATTGGCTACGCTCAGAACTCCTACTTCCACTTGCGTACGTTTCCCTGGTGCCGGTGCCATGGTACTTCGTATTAATGACTGACTCCGCTTCTTCCTTGCAGGCCACCACAAGAACAACACCCACTAGGGTGTGATAATTCCTGGCTAGCATGATGTCGATTGCGACAGAGGGCTATGTGTAAATAGACTCTAGACGGTGCTGTCTCGCACGCACCCCCGAGAATTCCCTTTGTATTTCTGGCCACAAGACTTCCCATTTTCGTCTCGTCTTCTCCTTCTGTGATTACATGCCAGGGACGAGTCAATTAATACCCAGTATGGGAGTCGTCTCCGGAAGATGTGGATCCGTACCACACATTGCACTGACTACAGTCTGTCTTCTGGGATTGAGGGTCGGCATGCAGGTATCATTCTATCCTAGGCACGTACCTCGCCGATGATKTCCCTTGCCTCAAAGGCTGAAGTTTATGCCACAATTGCTGGCGGCTTTCTCTAGCGGCTGGTGCATGCTGTGAATTTCGGTGCGGAGGCTGGAAGTGCACGTTGTTTGTCATACTCCGTACAGTAGGCCAGAGTACTTCGATTGRTTCTACTCCTATCCAACAACGGAAGCAGCCGAGGCAGTATTTACAAAAACATACCTAGTACGGTAGCTTCGGCAAGTATTACTTACTGCCTGCCCATGTCAGTCCGATGTCAGTCCGTTGCTAGCACCTGTGGGTGGAATAGAACTTAGAAGCCATCTAGGGTAGGTACCTACTTCGTAGGTTGCTAGTACTTTAGAGGCATCGTACCAAGGAGCATGTTCTCGCTCCGTAACTCATGAGTAAATATTCGTATTGTGTACTTTGTACGGACTACTCCTACTTCGTATTAGTGCACCTAAACATGCAGGTTCCCAGCCGCACGAGCCCTAGTCCACTGACCCCGTCACTCTAGCTCATTGGGAGACTCACTGCCCGACTCACTGCCACGCACGGTGMAGCTCTGGATACCCCCTGCCAGAAGAGCGCTAGGCCGAAACCAGGTGGCTGCAGCTTCGAAAATCAGGTCCATCGCCTTTGCACCGCACCACCACCACTGCAGCCGCATCAAACACTCTTTACCTCACTCGCCTTTCTTCGGTCACGCATCGCGACTGACCCTGACGAATCTCCGCGGCCTTCGCCCCGCGATCGAGACGATTCCGCGATACGAGGCACCAGACCAGTGATAGAGAGAGCCACGGCGTGTTCCAGCACCCTCCTCTCAGCGACACCCCGTTGGCGTTGGCGCGATCACCTACCCTTCCTTTCGACGAAGCAGGACGACGCCCGCGCCCGGCCAGCTGCTCGCTGCCACCGACGTTGCAGCCCAGCCCGCGCCGATACGCATACAGCTTCAGGCGGACACAAAACCTGCTTCCCCAGCGTCGCCGGCTGAGCGTAGCGTGTTGCACGTCTGACGTAGCTCTGACGGTGACTTGGCAACAACGCCATCCTCGCACCGCGAACGGCGCACGACAAACGGATGATGGCAACAGAGCCCTCCATCGACAAGCCCGCTGATGTTTCTGCTTCACCCGAGCCCCGGCCCGTGAGTCCCCTCCATCACCCCTCTTTGCTCCCTGGTTGTCCGTTGTCATAAAGCTGGAACGGCTGCGCCTTTCCTACGGAGCTGCTCCTCGAGCCTGCAACGCCCAACAGCCTGCAACGCCCAACAGCCTGCAACGTCCAACAGCCTGAAACGCTTTTTCAAGGCCTAAAGAAAGCTAATTCATATTGTCTCTTATTGTCGCAGGCCGACCAAGCCCACCATGCAGGTCTCGACCCGCCGACTGTAAACGGCAACCTGGCAATTGCTATCGACGACATCTCTAACAAGCGCATCACGAGTGTCGAGGAGCAACTCAATTCCGCCGACGTCAGCGTAAGCGGAGGGTCCGACACAGAGGCTTCGCGCACCGATTGGGCAAGGTCAAAGGATGGCGACAAGGGCCACGGCCGCACGGCGTCTTCAGCCAAGAAGCCCGCCACATTCAAGGCCGTCTCCGTCAACAAGACATTCCTCGCGTCAAAGGCAAGCCCCAGCAGCACTGCCTCCAAGACCAGCGACAGGCCCGCGACAGGCTCCAGCCCCCCCCCGCCGGGATCGACAACTTTGTCGGCATCACGACCCCGGTTGGTTGCAAAGGCCGGAGCCGGTACGCGCGATTCAGCGCCGAGATTTTCGTCCGTCATCAACGGCGGGAAACCAGCTTCGGCCCCAGACCCAGGCGTTGTCTGGAACAAGAATCGGCGTATGTCCAAATATTGGATCATATCTGTGTGTCTTAGCGGATGCTGACTGCCTGGATTGCTCTAGCGCCCGAACCGAAGAAATTCACCGACGAAGAGCTCAAGAAGTATGGGATTCATATGGCTAGTCGCCTCAATGAAGACGATGCTCAGGGACAGAATAAATGGGCGGATATAGACGATGACGATGACGACTGGGCTCCAGAAGCCATCACCTGGGGTGATGGGACCAAGACCACGCTCCCACACCCCGACGAACAGGTTGTCGTCATGTCTGACAATGGGTCGGTTACTTCCAAAGGCAAGGGCCAGGAGAAACCCAAGTCTCCGGCCCCCCTTGGATCAGCGGGCTCTCCGCTGCCAAAACCAGGCAACCTTGCCTCTGGCAAGGGACTGGTACTGAGGGGTGCTTCGCAGGATAAGCCAGCTCTAGTCGCCAAACCGCCTGTACCTCCTGCTGCGGCCAAGTCGCCCTGGGCTTCTCTGCCGCCGGTTGACAGAGCGTCGCCGGCGTCAGCAGAAGCAGTAAACTTTGCTCGTGGCCACCCGAAGGAACTGTCATCTTTCAAAGGCGCTAGCATGCAGCCAAAGGAGATTGCGGCTGACGACTTCAGTCGCTCGTCCTGGAGAGACGGACCTTCTCACGGCGGCAGAGAACTGTACAATTCACACTCTGGACGATACGAACCGGTTCCCGATCGGCGTGGCTCAATGCGCTCCGACACCCAAGCTAAACATCCGGCTCTGCTGCAGCGCCCGCAGCCTTCGGACCAACCAGCTGAGCCGTCGAGTGCCTTCCAGACGACTCGCGCCTCGCATGACCCCCCCTTTGGACGGCGGCGCGGATCCTCTAACGTTAGTGGTGGTAGCGGATCATACCTCCAGCGCATCGGCAAAGGCAACGACGGTTCCATGCAGCCTCCTCACGATCTACTCGGCCCGCGAAGGGCATCTCTGGCAGGCTCGGTCGAGAGCCCTGTTTCTCCAGGAAATATGCCAGTCTCTAGCCAAGCACAGCCTCGACACCAGCCTCCGCAAGGCTGGATGCCGAGATCATCCCCGAGAGACACCTTTGCAACACCGTATAACGGCCCGCTACCCCCGGAGGCGAAGGCAGGACCGCCAGCTCCCGCCGTTGAACCGATGGTTGACGAAGTTGAATACCAGAAGAAACTGATGCGAGAGCGTGTAGAGCTTGCCAAGAAGCGGCGTCAGGATGAGGAGGCGCGCGAGGAGGCGGCGAAGAGGGAGCGAATTCAGAAGAAACTGGAGTCCCTGGGCCCCCCTCCTGATAAGAAGAGCGACAAGAAGGACGTCCTGCCGAAGGAGGAGACCCCGAAACCGACACACATCCAGCAACGCGAACCAGCTGAGCTGGCTGGAGCGTCGACAGAGGTGGCTGGCCAAGAGCGCCAGGCCGGCGTAGACACAAGTACTTCGAGTCCACGCGATCCACCGGGCGCCACTTCCAAAGCGATGTCTCCGAAGGGCGGGCCTCCTCCTGGACCGGCCAGTAGGCGGCTTTCCCACGGGCAGGAAGGAAAGCGTGCCGACCCGTGGGCTGGCCCAGGACCTCGGCCAGACAGGTTCACTTCTTGGGCTGCAGGAGTACCGCCTACGTCACGGAATGTCTGGGGCTCCCCTGACAATGACAGAGGGCTTGGGAACGGCACTTTCAACCCTGATCTTGGCCGCATTCCTGGCACAGCGGTGGCAGCGTCGCAAGGCCACAAAGGCCCGTCGCCCATTGCTCCGCCGATCACCACGCGGGCGCCTCCGCAAAGCCAACCGCAACCCCAGCCTCAACCGCCAATCGGCTCTCACAGCTCTCGATATGGAGGCGCCACGGCCCCGGATATAGCCAGTAAATGGGTTGCCGCTGTTGCTGACAACGACAAGAAGATGAGTGCCGCCCGCTTGGCTGAACGCGCTGGACGGGAGCGCCAGCTCTCTGAGCATGGGTTGACGATTGAGGATGCCCAGCCCACTATCAAAGATACCTGGCGGCCCGTACATTTGCCGGGAGATGGCACACGGCGAGCCGTGGGAGCCGTCGAGGTTCAGTCACACCAGCCTGGCCCCTGGAAGGCGGCGCAGGAGAAGCTTGCCCAGGGCACAGCCCCCGTTGAAGGGCCTACGCCTCCCGCGAATGCTGGCGTTATCGGCTCCGGTAACAGCTCAATTCTCTCACAGACTGGGTCTGGAGCGCCGTCCAAGTCGCGCGCCTCAAGGTTCTTCCCAACGAAGGATTCTCGCTACGAGATGGGCTCAGCAGCTGAACCATCACGTCCAACTTCGCCCTCACCTCCTCCGCCCACCATGGAAGGCCATCCGGCTTATGAGGGCGATGTGATGCACCCCCATGTCTCTCTACCTAAGCCGCAACCAGTTGTAAAGCTCCCGCCCGCTATGCTGGCCTCGCAACCGTCGCATCCCCGGGCCAACGTGGCATGGCAAAGCCGCATCACGAGCAAGGACGCTCCACGTGGGCCCTCTAGCCAAGGACAAGTTTCCCATCGGGAGGGTGAAGGCCATCGCGGAACCTGGCAAGACAGGATCGATAATCTCCTCAATGGAAGCAAGGCATCGCCACCAAAGCACATGGGAGTGGATCCTGCAAGTAGGAGCATGCTAGACCACGCCATGCACCAAGATTCTGCGACGGTATCTCTGCCCATCGCAGCAGCGTCAATAAATATGCCTGGAAGACACAAAATCCCCATCTCTAAACCGATGGCGGAGGAGTGTTTTGAGGAGCAGGAGATGGGGTCCCTACCCCAGATACGACTTCCCCACAAAGCTCCAGAGGCGGCGTGGCAGCCTGCTGAGGCGCAGACCAAGCCCCTGCCAAAGAGATTCCTGGTGCAGGCGTCCATCATGGAGCCGTACTACTTTGCCGCGGATGTCGTCGGTGGCGGCAACGCGCTGAAGATCCAGTTTCCGGGCATGACGGAGGCCAAGATTGTGACCATTCCCTTCTCTGCGACGCGAGGGGGGCGAGGAGGTCACGGCAGGCCATCGACACGGCATCGTGGTCCCGGCCACGGCCCCGGGTCTCGTGGAGGCAAGAGGGAAGCTCCTAATACCTACAGCGGAGCAGATTCTGGCCCGAGCAACCCCGGCCGCGGCGGCCGCGGCTCCTACCGGAGCAGAGGCTCGGACAGCTGGAATCGACAGCCGCACCCCCAACCTCAATCACCTGCGCAGTCAAAGACCCAATCGTCGCTGACTGCGTGAGCACACTGTCGCCAATGATTCGCCGCCGTCCACGAATCGAAACTCGTCTCTACTGGCCCGATTATCCAGATGCTGCCCGAGCACAAATGCTCTCCTCATCTGAAGGCGACGCCTTCGCAATAACATGGCTGGTTTGGCCTGCCCCGTAGCTGGCAGGTGGTTGAACCAAGCCCGGTGCGTATTGGATGCATGGGAACCTGCTCGTCTCGCAAAGGCAAGAGGCAGCGTGTACAACTTGTTTTGGAGCGTGCGGATGGCATGTTTTGCAGGGACGTATTTGGCATTGACAGTTCTTTCTTGTTCGCCGTGTTTTTGCAGACGGCGTATCGCTGGTCCTGTGTTTTCCCGGTCGGCCTGTGCAAGGGTGGCCTAGGCAGATATTCGAAATGGACGCTGTTGTTGCTTCGCAGACGTGGACCGACCGCTTTACTCTTCTTGCTCAATCTGATTGAGTTGTCTCACCCGGAACGCTGTGCATTCATCATTGCCAGTTGGAGTCGCGCTCCACGTCAGATCGTGGGCTGTGCTGGCTCAGTATGCGGATGAATCAGGTTGGGACTTCCGGATGGGCTGTCTATCTTTGACGATGTCAGGATGTGCCAGGTTATGTTTGTGAGGGAGATTCATGTCTTGTTTCTGCATGTAAGCCAGGGAACACACTGGACACTTCAGGAACGGCTGTAGTACTTTGCGCTCCTACTCGCGTTGCTCGTCTCGTTGCTCGGCGCTATACCAGTTACATGAGCTTTCTTGTCCGCGCCAAGGAGGATGTGCGTTGTGAGGCAGCTTCACCAGAGCCAGTATCAGTCAGGAGTACTTCGTAGCAGATTATACGTCGTAAACTGAGTGTATTTAACAGATCCCCACTCTGTCTTCGACACTATCCTTGCAGCATGCAATGTCCCAAATTCCCAAATTCCACCATCCCTCTCGTCAACTCCAGACTCCCTTTACTTAGCCACTTTGTTCCGCGCAAGCCTCGTGATATCAATTCCATCATAAGTGACAAACCCTCCCCCCAGCCTTTCACTCTCAGATGTGGACCGCTGATGAATTCTCTACCACCTTAGAATTCCTCAACTGCGCAGTTGGGATGCAGTACGTAGACGACGCCAGAAGAAGAGGCTGAGGATGCCTCGGCATCTACAAGGCCGTCTCCCCTGAGGGCCATGACGATGTTGTCCTAGGGTTCGGCATGTCAGTTAAGTGCGCAATGGTGGTGGTGCCGTTTGTGAGCGGGTGTGGGTGACGGTGCAGGATCTGGCGAGGCGACACTTGGAAACTACAGTCCAGCGATGGGAGAGAGTACCCGCATGCTGTCCGTGGGCGGGCGCGGGTGACGGTGCAGGGAGGAGAAGAATGTGGCGTGGCCGCAGGGAAAAGGAATGGGGGATTCGAATGGTGCAATGAATGCACACATACCTTGACCATCTTCTTGAGGACCATGCTGGCGAGAGCCTTCTCAGCATGATAGCTGTCCTCGTCTTCGAGCTCCTCCTCCTGCTGTTCCAGATACCAACTGACTAGCTCCTCACCATCCACTCCGTCGCCAGTACCGTTTTCGTCGTCACTGATGCGCTGGACGAACATGTTGACCATCTTGATGTACTTGTCGTATGTAATTGTTTGCTTCTTCCTGGCACCCTCGGTGGATTCCTGGCCCTCCTCAACTGCCATGGCAGCGTCGCCCTCCTGGTCCGTTGTAGACGAAGCGGCGTCAGTGGCACGACGGAGCGTGTCGCCGCTTTCCTGTGCTTCTTCATCGTCTATCATCTCAACGTCGTCGTGCTCGACCGAAATGATGCTCTGGCGAAGCAGATCATACGCCTCTATGACCATTTCCGGGCTAATCTCCTCGACACAGTTGACCTTGGCAATGGCCTCACTCAGGCGAATCATACTCTCCAGTTGGCGCACCGTGATTCGGTACGAGTTCTTGCCCACGCCGCCTTGCGCATCGTCGGCACGCAGCTCCTTGTACTTTTCCACGAGAACCTCCCTTGCATCGTCAGTAAACTCCGGCCGAAATGTCCTGGCGAAGCGAATATATCGCTGCAGCTGCTCAGTGCTGAACTCAGGCTCGACTGCCTCGTCGCGGAGCTGATGAATCCCGACGATGTGCTCGGCGAGGTGGCGGTCGATTTGCTCGTTGCACTCGTCGAGGATGACGAAGAAGAGATCAAATCGGGACATGATGGGTGCCGACATGTTGATGTTGCTCCGCAGCGTAGTCTTGCGGTTGTAGCGGCCCCCAACGGGATTTGCGGCGGCAAGGATGCTGGTGCGGGCATTGAGTGTCGCCTGGATTCCGGCCTTTGCAATGGATATCGTCTGCTGCTCCATGGCTTCGTGAATGGCGACCTGGTCGGCAATATCCATCTTGTCAAACTCGTCGATTGCGCAGATGCCATTGTCCGCTAACATGAGAGCTCCAGCCTCGATGGTGAACTCGCCCGTCTCTTCGTCCTTGACCACTGCCGCTGTTAGGCCAGCCGCCGACGACGCCTTGCCGCTCGTGTAGACAGCGCGCGGAGCGAAGGAGCACACATACTTGAGAAACTGGGATTTGGAGGTGGAAGGGTCGCCAACGACGCAGATGTTGATGTCACCTCGAAGCTGCATGCCCTCGGGCGTCGTTTTGTGGACGCCAGACATGAGCTGCAGGAGAATGCCCTTCTTGACGACCTCGTGGCCGTACACCATTGGGGCAATGGACTGAACCATTCGAGAATAAATATGATCCCCGTGCACCATGGCTCGCAGATCCTCAATCTCGGAAGGGTTCATGGAGGCGAGGACAGCTGCCTGGGCCTCTTCGACGGACTCGGCCCCCTCGGCGGCGTTGTTCTGCGTCAGAGCGTTGATAATGTCGGCCGCGCCACTGGCTACAGACTGGCCAGTCGTCGTCGTGTCCGTAACCACCATGCAGGCGAGGAAGGCCAGCCGATAGGTGAGGTCGCGAACGCCGAGAGCCTTGAGGCCGGTGATGCCACTGCCCCCAGCGTCGGCGCCACGAGGCGCGCCGCGGTCATCACGGACAGCAGTTGGCCTCAGGCCAGGCAGGCCGAGCTGGCTGACGTCGGGGACAACGATCAAGGCACCCGTGAAGATACACTTCTCTCCGGCCTTGGCTCGGTCGACAATCTCGCCGCGAAGGATGACGTCGAGCGTGCGGGGCATGCTGCCAGTGGGAATCTCGGAGCTGTTCTCCTGGATGCGCACCTTTTGCCAGTCGACAAAGGTGCTGTGACGAATGTCTAGCTGCCAAGCCACGCGGTTCGAGCACGTCCTGTTGGGACACTGGGTAGGTTCTGTATATCGGAATGTCTGCTCCACGTTGGGGACGACGGCCCGGCAGGCCTCGCAGGCAAATGTTGCGAGCGACAGCTCTGGGCGTACCTCCGACGTTCTCGTGACGGTGCCGGAGATTGAGAGAAGCTGGCCGATGTTGGCGGCACGCAGGCTGCGGACGCGAGAGACGAGGGGAAGGTTGTAGAAGGCAATGGAGAAGAGCTTGTCCGTCTGCTGGTGCTCGTTCTTTCGGTGGGAAGCATCGCTCTGGGTGGTAGAGCCGAGCTGGCTGGCAGCCGACGTGGCTAGGTTGCTCGAGGCGGTGGCCTGGCGATGGTCGCGGAAGTACTGAGGCTCGTACTTGGCGATCATGTTGTGAAGGGCGGCGGTGAGGAAGGGCAGGAAGCGGTAGTACTGGCGCATGACGCCGTCGGCCAAGCTGCCGTTCTCCCATGATGCGAGGTGCCTGTAGTCGACGTAGAAGGTAGAGAGCTGGAAGCTGCGCATACCCTTGATCTGGGCGACGTAGTACTTGTCTGTGGTGACGGCGCTCGACGCGGGCGCGCCAGAGGAGAGGGGATCTTCGACGAAGCTGTTGATGGGGATGTGTGAGCACAACCCTTTATATTGTCTGGGCTCCACTCACCTCTCGATGAAGGCCTCGAAGTGTTCCTGGACTAGAGAGCCAATCCTGTCCTCGACGCGCGGGATGTTGGCAGCGTCAGGGATGCGCGAGCTTCTGGGTACCTGATCGTCTTCGAAGCCATACCCCCCATCGTCGCTGGGCGCCCCGGGGTTCTCCGAAGGTGGCCCGTGGGGCCGTGCCGACGACGACGAGGGAAACCCGGGGCGGCCCTTGTGCGCAGCGGCCAGCGATGGCGCATCCGACATCATGTAGCCGACATCGCTGGAGGGAGCCATGGAGGGAGCCATGGTGTTGGTTGTCGGACCAGCGGGGACCAGCCGAACTCTCCCTCTCTATCCTGCGACAACGGAGGCGGTCGGGTCGAGTCTTTAAAATGGCATGAATGTGAACAAGAGTCTGGCCTGCAAAGCCGTTGCTGCGTTGGTGGTGACGGTGKTGGTGGTGGTGGTGGTTAGGTATCGTGGAGCAGGGCAGGGTTCAGGAGAGAGGCTTGATGGAACGAAACGCGTCCGAGGCGCGTCCACCATCTTGACGCGACTTTAATTGATTGCATGAAGTGGGGCACGGCGGGGTGGCGGTTACCAACCGTTATCGATAAGCCGTCTACTTCCCTTGACCCTCCGACCACTTCGTACAATAATGGTCTGTTCAGACATGTGCGACAACAAACCCCGCATTGGAGCGTGCGTATCCACGAGGCGCCGATTGATGAACGGGCAGATAAATAGCCTCGCGGAGCAGACGCACGGCTTCCTCAAAGCGTGCCTTAATACTTCGCAGCCCCGCCCTGAAACGGCTCGTCCGAGACGGCCTGTCCGGGACGGCCAACGGCCCCAAGCTCAGAGACAGCGCCCGGTGCTACGGATACCTGAGGAGGACTCGTGCGGGACCTTTGGTTAACGGGAAAGAAGGACGCTTGCCTGTGGTTCCCGGAGCTTCTGGGCCAGCACCTGGTTGCCCGTCGGCATGCCCAAAGTCGACTACATCACGGCTCTCTCCTTGCTCAAGCCCCCGACTGCGACCACCCATAAACCTCTTCTGTGCTGATCGAGTCTCAGGCCCAAACACCCCTGCTCGTCTTGCTGCTGCTGCCGCATTGCGGCCTGGAGTAGCCTCGGAAGACAGAAAACCGCCAACATGCCCATCCATTCCCTCCCAAGGTACTTTAAGACAGTAACTAGGTGTTCCGTAACCCTCGTACGGAAAAGACGTAGCAGAGTACTTATTACCGCTACCTGTAGGTGCCGCTTGATGAGGCATATGTGTGCCGCCGCTAAGGTCCTTGTGACCACATACCGATGGGCCAGTGCTTCCATGGCCGGCTGCGATATAATATCAGTCTATATCGCCGGCCGTCACCCGTGTACGAATTACCTAAAATTACCTACACATCTACTCTCTCTCTCACTCACCTCGTCCAAGTGAAATTTACCTGTACCTCCTCGCAATACGTCCGCTGAGTTGGAGTTCTCCCACGACGCTGCCTGACGCCGTCATTACCTTCGTTGACTACTAGCTGAACCGAAACTCCCAAGGTGTTTGGGCAACCCATCAACCTCCGACAGGCAGAAAAACTTCCCGTATCCTAGCAGCTTGCCCCCAACGCTCTCTTTATCTTATTTTATTTAGTTACGCCTGCCGCAACCGCTCTTCGTAGGGCCGAGCTATCATGTTTCCCTTGAGCACCCTGAGCACCCCCTCCGGGCCGTTTCTGCCTTCTGTCCTCATGAAGTCAGCCTCTCACGGGGCCGGGATGCTGCGTGAGACGTTAGGTAGCTGGACCTGGGGCCCGGCTCTCGCCGTGGCTAAGCCTGCAATCCTCTCTGTCCTTGCCCGCATCGAGACTGGCACTCTGTTGCTCGTCGATGAGCCCGGCGAGACGAGACACGTCTTCGGACAGAAGCTCTCGGGGGAGTTCGGCAATGTATCGGCGGCCACAGGGCTTCTACGCTGTGCAGGCACTATACCCAGGGTCGAGATTGTCGTCAAGAATGAGGCCTTCTGGATGCGGCTGTTTCTCTTTGCCGACATGGGATTCGCCGAGGCATACATGCTTGGTGACTTTCAGTGCGAGGACCTGACATCGTTTTTTCAAGTAAGATAGACGCTCGGCTGCCCCACCCCTACTCACCGTGGTCGTTGCTCACGCGATGCAGCTCTTCATCGTGAATCGGGACCACCTGGACAATGCGACCACTTGGATCTCCGGTCTCTCTGGTGCCATCTTCAGCTTGGCTCGCTCCACCAACACGCTTTCCAACGCCCTCCTCAACATATCCGCGCACTACGACATAAGCAACGGCATGTTTGCAGCGTTCCTGTCGTCTGACATGACATACTCGTGTCCTATATGGCGGCGCCACCAAGGGGACGAGTCGCACGAAGAGCCGCTGGAGGAGGCTCAGATCAGGAAGCTTACGCGGTTTATCGAGGGCGCCAGACTCAAAGCCACCGACCATGTCCTTGAGATTGGCACGGGCTGGGGCTCCTTTGCCATCGAGGCCGTTAGGAGGACCGGATGCCGAGTCACCAGCCTCACTCTGTCCAAAGAACAGAAGAGCTTGGCAGAAGAGAGGATACGGGCCGCCGGCTTCAGCGACCGCGTAGAGATCAAATTGATGGATTACCGCGAGCTGCCCGTCCCATCAACGCCGTACGACAAGATTGTCTCCATAGAAATGTTGGAAGCAGTTGGCCAGGAATATCTGGCAACCTATTTCGCCTGTGTGAACAGGTTGCTCAAGAAGAGCGGCGGTGTCGCCATGTTTCAATGCATCACCATGCCCGAATGTCGCCACGAGGCGTATGCCAGGTCTGAGGAGTAAGTGTCTGCTGGTTATCTTCGAATGCGAGCCACACACTAAAGCATGAGACAGCTTCATCAACCATTACATCTTCCCCGGCGGCTACCTGCCATCCGTAACGCAGCTGCTCAACCACATCAGCCAGCAGTCCCACGGCACCCTGATAGTCGAAAATGTCGAGAACATTGGCGGTCACTATGCAAGGACGCTGAGACTGTGGGGGAAGAAATTCCAGGAGAGTTTTAATGAAACAATCAAGCCCGCGCTCCTCAGGGAACACCCGGATATGACCAAGGAAGGGGTTGGGGTGTTTCGAAGGAAATGGGAGGTAAGTCACCTGCCTCTCAATGTCTCGCAAGCAATTTGCTGATTTGCTCCAGTATTACTTTACTTACTGCGAGGCTGGGTTCGTTACCAAGACCTTGGGAGATGTTATTATTACGGTTGGGCGAGAAGGGGCTTTGGAATTGATGGATGGCATTCCGATATGAGTGCTTCGGCCCGCTCTTGTGGCGGGAATGCGCTGTCAAGAGTTATGCTCGACCTTGGCTGGACAAAGGTTGCCCGTTTGAATTCAATTCAGAGAACGAGGATACGAATATTGGACGGCGTGACATCGCGTTGGACGCGCCAGATACACTTGAAATCAGACGCTATGACTGACGGTTGCTCTTCTTCTTCTTCTGCAGCTTCAGCTTCTTTCCAGCATGCATGCTGGCGGCGGGGGCTTTCGGTGCGTATCGGTTGGCATGATCCACGTCAAACCCCGACTTGTGCTTCCGGAAAAGCAGCATAGTGACTCGGGCATCTTCGGTGCTAGAATGCGGACCGTCCTTGATGTTGACGCCAAGGAGCTCTCTAACAAGGACCCTGAGAGCTGGCTTCCTGCCACTTCCGAATTTCTTGAAGCCAGGATATTTCGACGTATCTCGAATGTCTCGTGGAGGATGGCTCAGCTGCAAGGCGTCAAGGTCGTGTCTGATGTCGTGCCCTATCAGAACTCGGTCTTTCAGGATGTCGAAACTCTCTCGTTGCACTAGGTCGAAGTCTCTTGCGAATCTCATCTCTTTCTGAGAGACGCCGCTCACATTACTTCTCCAGTCTGTGACCTTCTCTCTCTGTTTCACATATGAATCATAAATCTGCCGCCCGTGAAAGTCCACCATGCTGACTCGGGCCAACGCCGACTCATGGCCTCCAGGACCGACGCCGACCATCTCGCAATCCATGGCGACATATTTTCCGATTTCAAAGCCGCTGGACAAGCCGTGATTGACTTTGTCCTCATGGGTGGTGAGCAACATGGAGTTGTGTTTTAGACCCAGGTCATACGCTTCTGCCAAAGCTTCGGCAGATATGTCGTTGTCCTCGGCCCACAATGCGAGGGATGGAAAAGGGCCGTGCCTAGGCTCGTGCTCCATCCCGGAGCTGTGTACGCCGCCCATTTTTGGCGGGCGTATTTGCCGGCGGCTGAGCTTCCGAGTCGAGCCTGCTTGCCTGGCGGTGCTGTCCGCAGCCTTGGACCTCTTTGCTGGTGGCGATGGGCGCTCGCCAGCCTTCCGCTTTGCCGGAGTCTTGGATGTCCCTTCCGCTTTCAGCTTGGCTTGTAGTTTCTTCCAGTTTGAAGAAAGCTCAGCCATGGCTGCGTTTAATAGCAGTGGCTGTGGCTGCCTTCTGTTCAGCTGGCGTTGTCGAGCCCTGCGTGCAGTCGCCGTGTCAGTGTGTGAAGCGTGTGTTGGTGAGGTGAGCATCGAAAGAGCAGTAGAGTTCAGTGAAAGAAACAGCAGGTAATACTTCGTCGGCGTTATGCAGAAAATGCAGATATGCTCTTAAAGGTGAACCGATAAGAGTGCATGCTTTTCTTGACCGCCCGCTGATAAGAACCTGCATCTCCGTTTTCTGCCACGCCATCAGTCGTCGTCGCAAGATCGCGGCCACCGCTAAAAACGGTCATCAAAGACTCGTCAACGCGCGCATCTCTTTCATCATGGCTGCAGGCACTCCGAGTGGTGAACCAACCGTCGGGTCGGATACACCTCGGCAAAAGGGCAAGGCCACTCCCGAAACCCTCAGCACGGGCTGCATCGCCTGGGTAGTCAAAGATGGCCAACCGCGACGAGCTGAGATTCTCAGTATCAAGGAAACCAAGAGCGGCAAGCAATTCTACTGCAACTTTGACAACTTCAACAAACGGCTCGACGAGTGGGTGCCTGTCGCGCGAATCGACTTCAGCCAGGACGTGGAATGGCCAAATCCCGAAAAAGACAAGGCCAAGGATCCCAAGTCGAAGAAGGCGCCGTCTGTACCTATAAAAAAGGTCCAAGTCTCAAAAAAGGCGCAGAAGCGCCTTGGGAAGAGGGAGCAGTCGGTGCAATCTGAAGTTACAACACCTCACCCTTGGACAGGTATGCACGTATAGTTCCGTGGACGGGATAGACACACCAGCTGATGGCAGGACTCTCAGAGTTTGTGGACTCTCAAAGCCAACGGAAATCGTCGTCTGTTGGGCCTGATGGCGACTCTCAGGCGCGCGCGAGTGTCGAGGCCAGTGCCACACCGGCAGCGGCCGACGAAATGGACGTTGACGACAAGGACGAGGATGGGAAGAGGGAGGAGCATGGGTTCAGCCGCGAGGACGAGATCGAGAAGTTGAGAACATCTGGCTCGATGACGCAAAACCCTGCCGAAATTTCGCGAATCCGAAACATATCCAAGGTCCAATTTGGAAAGAATGACCTGTTCCCGTGGTACTTCTCTCCATACCCGGAGGTGTTTGGCCAGGAGGACGTCATCTTCATCTGCGAGTTCTGTCTGAGTTATTATGGCGACGATAGGGCATTCACGCGACATCGGAAAAAGTGCAACCTGCAGCACCCGCCTGGAAACGAGATCTACAGGGACGAGTTCGTGTCGTTTTTCGAGATCGACGGTCGTCGACAACGGACGTGGTGTCGGAACCTCTGCTTGCTGTCCAAGATGTTCCTCGACCACAAGACGCTCTACTACGACGTTGACCCGTTCCTGTTTTACGTCATGGCGACGCGCAGCGACAAGGGTTGCCATATCGTAGGATATTTCTCCAAGGAGAAGGAGAGTGCGGACGGGTACAACGTGGCTTGTATCCTCACCCTGCCGCAGTACCAGAGGAAGGGGTATGGAAGACTTCTGATCCAGTTCTCGTATGAGCTGTCCAAGATCGAGGGCAAACTCGGGTCGCCGGAAAAGCCGCTGTCGGACCTGGGCCTGTTAAGTTACCGGCAGTACTGGTCCGAGAACATCCTCCACCTGCTGCTCGGCTACAGCGAACGAGACGACAAGGTGACGATAGAAGCGATATCATCGGCGCTGGCCATGACGACTCAGGATGTCGAGCACACGCTCCAGGCGATGAAGATGCAGGTCTACCACAAAAGCGACCACAAGATTGTCATTCCCGAGAAGCTCATTTCACAGAGGGAGAAGCAGAAGCTGAAGCAGAAGAGACTTCTGGACCCGGCGAGGATACAGTGGAAGCCGCCAGTCTTTACGGCTTCGAGTCGAACGTGGGGGTGGTGAAGACGAAGCCGCAGCTCTGCTACCGATGGTTTCTGTTTGTTGCGGCAATTTACGAGACCACCTTACCTATCCTGCCTACCTACCTTAGATGATACCCATAGCGACACTTGCCCTTGCCTGATTGTCCACAATGCCCCCGTGCTTCCCGAGCGCGTTGGAAAGTGCATGAGATTTGAGTAGATTAGCAGAACAACAAGGAAGCTGGGGTGTGCTTGGGTTGGAGGCGAGGAACCGATCCAAGGACATCTGCGTTTATCAGCGTACTCGCAAGGTTGCCTTGTATAAAGTACATAGGTACTTCGTACTTTGTAGGTACTTAGGCAAGGAACGGACCACCTGATGGTACGAATGCCCGTGGTTGGATTCAGTGGCAACAGGTACTTCATACAAGCATGGACTCACCCGTCCCCAACTGGTCGAGCTTCAGCAAGACTTCAAGATAGCCTCGGGCTCCCGCACCGAGCACCGGAAACCTCGCCTTGCCTCGTCCTGCGCCCGCCCCAGCGATACAGCCGCCCCTTGAACCAAAACTCTGGCGGCGCGTGCCCGCTACTAGGAGCCAATGTCTTTGCGGTTGCTGGCGGCCAACTTGCTCGGCCTGAGCTTGAGCGCGACCTTTGGCGTCGCGCGCGCCAGCGACGGCCAAGTGCCGCTCGACAAACACGCCATGGCCTGCCCCGACTATGCCTCGTACGCCTCCTATGCTCAGTGAGTTGACCCGACGAGTCTCCCCGTGCACACCCTCGCCGTCCCTGACCAGCGTCTCTAGCCGCCCTCTGAGCACCGGCCCGCTTGCGCTCCCCTTCCAACGACCCGACCCGCGATGCCGAACCTTCCACTCGGACGAGATCGAACGCGTCATCAAGGAGGTGACGTCGAAGATGACTGACCCGGACCTGGCGCGCCTCTTCGAGAATGCCTTTCCGTCGACGACGGACACGACGGTCAAGTTTCACACAAAGGGCCAGGACACGGGCTTTGTCCGCATGGGAGGCTCCCGCTCCTCGCGGGACGAGGGTGCGTGGGAAGGGCCTCAGTCCTTCATCATCACCGGCGACATCATCGCCGAGTGGCTGCGTGACTCGACAAACCAGCTGCGGCCGTACCAGGCGCTCGCCAACAAGGACGCCGCTATCTTCGACCTGATCCTCGGTGCCATCAACACGCAGTCCGAGTATGTCATCGAGTCGCCCTACTGCAATGCCTTCCAACCCCCGCCCATAAGCGATCTGGCCGCCACCTCCAACGGCCAAGACGACGTGGTCCACCCGGCCTACGAGCCCAACGCCGTCTTCGAGTGCAAGTACGAGCTGGATTCCCTGGCGCACTTCCTCGCCCTCGCCAACGACTTCTACGAGCACACAGCGTCGACTAAGTTTATCAATGACCGGTGGTACCTGGCTGTCGAGACCCTCCTCGAGGTCCTGGAGCAGCAGTCGCGATCGACATTCGACCCCGAGAGCGGACTATACCTAAGAAACGAATACACCTTCCAGCGATGGACCAATACTGGCACGGAGACGTTGAACCTGCAGGGCGTCGGCAACCCGCTCAACAGCGGCACGGGCCTGGTTCGGTCCGCGTTCCGGCCAAGCGACGACGCCACCATTCTCGGCTTCTTCATTCCCGCAAACGCCATGATGTCCGTGGAGCTCGGTCGGACGTCCAAGGTTTGCAAAGCCGCAGGCAAGACCTCGCTCGCGGAGACGCTCCAAAAGTGGAGCGAGAGGCTGCGAGCCGGCGTCATGGAGCATGGCGTGGTCAAGCACAAAAAGTACGGCGACGTATTCGCGTACGAGGTTGATGGGTACGGCTCCTCCATCTTGATGGATGACGCAAACTATCCCTCCCTGCTGGCTCTCCCCGTGATGGGTTTCTGCGACGTCAAAGACGCCACCTATCAGAACACGAGGAAGATGATACTCGACAAGCTGGGTAACCCCTACTACCTGACGGGCAAGGAATTCAAGGGAATTGGAGGTATGGCCTTCGTGTCGCTGATGAACCGTTTAGCTGAGCTAAGCTGACCTTGCTTTCCAACGCCTCTAGGACCTCATATAGGCTTGCGGAATGCCTGGCCCATGAGTCTGCTGATTCAAGCGCAGACCTCGGASGACGACGACGAGATCAAGCAGTGTCTAGACTTCGTCCTCAAGTCCTCCAAACTGGGTCTCGTACACGAGAGTGTCGACGTCAACTACGCGAGGCAGTATACCCGAAGCTGGTTCGCCTGGGCCAATGGTGTGTTTGCTGTCACGATCATGGACCTGGCCAAGAGGAAACCGCACCTAATCTTTGAGAAGGGAGCAGCGCCATATGAAGTATGATTGATTATTGGTGCTTTGTCTGATTTCTGTTTTCAGCATCTCACCAGGCAGGTCTCTGCGGGGGGTCCATTGGCGTGGCGAGTAAAGTAACGGGTACGAAGCAGCGTGTCCATCATGAAGATCCTACAGACGGCGCAAAACATCGGCCGTTGGCGGCGCAGTGATTGATGGGTTGGCGTCTTGAGAGAGCTGGTGCTCGAATCATTGATTCCACGGTCCTTGCTGGGCCTTGAGTTACATGTCGACATGGTGATAGATGCGTGTTGAGCGTGGGCGAGCGGTGACACTTGAGGCACCTACAAGCCCCTTGTTCATATTACCCTCTTCTTTGCCTCCCCGGAGCCAGTCGCCTATCTAGGGTCATCTCCCATCGTGGCCCAGCGCCAGCTTTCAATAACACAGTGCTCCGTACTCGGGGACGACATCCCCCAGGACTCGTGCCTCCGAATGCGGCCTTGGCCGTCAGAAGGAGCTGAAATCTCCGCAAAAAGATCATGTAATACTGGGGGTTCGATGATTTTGCACGCAATTCCTGCCGGGGTTGTTCTGGCATTCCTCATTGTTGATGGCGGGAGTTGAGATGACATGCCACCAATGCCCACGGCTCCACAACACTTACTCGTAACCACCTTCGAAGTAGCACTGCAACAATCCCCACGAAGCACATGTATGCCTCATTGCTCGGCTCGCCAATTCACCGATATGTTCTCTGGAAAGAAATCCCAAGCGGCATCCAAGGAAAACAAGGCCCAGGGCAACAGCCATGCCCGCGCCAACCAAGCAGATCAACCTCATGCGCGGCTGGCCGTCACCAGACGTCCTGCCAGCCAACCTCCTCTCTGCTGCTTGCGAGCGCGTCCTGAAGGACCCTGCTGAGTACACGCCAATCCTGCAGTACGGGCCCAGCGCAGGGCATCAGCCGCTGCGCGACGGCCTGGCGCAATGGCTGGGTCACCACTACGGCGTCGAGCCCGACGCAGAGCGCATATGCATTACTGGCGGCGCGAGCCAGAACTTGGCCTGCACCCTCCAGAGCTTCACGGATCCGAACTACACAAGGGCCGTTTGGATCGTTGCCCCCTGCTACTACCTCGCTTGCGGCATCTTTGAGGACTCTGGCTTTGCGGGCAGGCTGAGGGCGACGCCCGAGGACGATGAGGGCATTGATCTAGAAGCCCTCGAGCGCAGCATCAAGGAGCTGGACGAGCACGCGAGCCGCCAGCCGCAGCAGCAGGTGAGCTTGCGGGCCCCAAAGGGACAGTGGCAAACCACGTGCGAGCCTTGAGAACTGACCCGACTGGTGCCACAGCCGCTCAAGGACCCGGGGCCAACTAGGAAGCTCTATAGACACGTCATATACGCGGTTCCGACATGCTCCAACCCCTCTGGCAAAACCATGTCCCTGCGCCGGCGCGAGGGCCTCGTGAGGCTGGCCAGGGCATACAACGCCCTCGTCGTATGCGACGACGTCTACGACTTTCTGCAGTGGCCGCTCGACGGCGAGCCCACGCCCGAAAGGCCCCCTGAGATGAGGCTGCCGCGTCTCTGCGACATCGACCTTGCCAAGGGACGTGCGGACAGCGACCCCCAAGGGTTTGGGTACGCGGTAAGCAATGGCTCGTTTAGCAAGATCGCGGGGCCTGGCGTGCGGACTGGCTGGGTAGAGGCATCGCCAGCCTTCGTCACCGGGCTCGGCAATACGGCCTCGACACTATCTGGCGGAGCGCCGAGCCAGCTTTGCGCCGCCATGCTCGGCGACGTGGTCCGGAATGGGGAGCTGGGCAAGCACATAGAAACCATGGTCCGACCGTCCCTGCAGCGGAGGCACAGGCTCATGATGGACGCCATCCGCCAGCACATCGCGCCGCTCGGCATCCAGACACATGACACCAGCCTTGCCGGCAAAAGAGTCTATGGGGGGTACTTTATCTGGTTGACCCCCGGCCAACGGAAGCTGCCACCGTCGAGATTGGTCGCCGAGGTTGCTCTCGAGGAGGAGAACCTCGTGGTTGGCTATGGAAACATGTTCGCGGTCCACGGGGACAAGGGGGGCGCCGCATTCGACCAAGAGATTCGGCTGTGCTTTGCGTGGGAGCCCGAGGGGAGCCTTGTCGAAGGCGTCCAGAGACTGGGCGGCCTCCTGAGGCGCATGCAGGACAACATGGCTTACTATAAGGGGCGAGTGATTGAATCGCGAGATGCCAGCTTTGTGAACACTTATATGTAAATGACTACAGTAAGGGATATGTTCCGGCGAAATGCGCTATTCCTTTCAAGTAATAGATGCTCCCAAGCCCGTCACACGCCAAGGTTATTCTTATTTCTTGGAGAAGAACGACATGATGTTACCCTGGCCGGTTTTGCCAGCGGCCTTTTTCGCTTTGGGCCCCGAGGATGACGGAGTCGATGTGGGCGTTGCCTTCTTGCTTGGGGGTTGAGAGGTTTCGTCTTCCGAGAAGGATTCCCAGCCGGGCTCTTGGATAGTCACTATGATTGCGAGTGAGCCACAGCGCATTTCATTCTGAAAGGTGGTGTTTTAGACCGCTTACCCATATACCCCTGGTCATCTAGGATACGCTTCTTCTTCATTACGCGACGTTTGCCCCTTCGCCGCCCGCCTTCACTGCTTGATACTACCTCTGCCGGCTCTTTGTGTTCCTTGGACTTGGAATAAGGCCCAATTTCGGGCTCTGGCTCTGGCTCGGGGGCTTCTTCCATCTCCTCGTCGTCTGGTTCGGTGTCCCTGTCGCTGAGCTCCTCTTCATTTTCATCGTCTTCCATCATACGCCTTAGTTCTTCTTCTCGCTCCTTTCTGCTTTTTCTCGCAGCATCTGCATCTTTATCTGCCTTTTTGGACGGCGGCATGTCAGAGTCGTCAGCCTCGCCGTCGTCGGACAGGGCCACGCCCTCCTTCTTGGCAGGCTGGTTGGGCTTGGGGGGGGGTTTCGAGGCAGCCTTTGCAAACGATTGCATGATGCCCCCAGGGCCACCTCGCTTTGTCGTCGATGCGGCGTTCTTCCTAGAGCTTGAAGGCGGCATGGCATCCTTGGATGGCGTTTCTGCTGCCTCCCGCTTCACATTGGTAGCTTGCGCTGGTTTTACCATAGCTGGCTCTGGCTTCATTGGTTTTGATGCGGTGGCGGCTTGGACCGCTGCCCCACGATCCCGTCTGCGTATGTTTGGGTTCAGGATGGTCCCATACTTGTTGGGGGCGCTGGCAGGACCTTGTTGCTTGGGGTACTCTGAAATGGAACTGGAAACCTCTGCCAACACAGCTAGATCTCTTTGCGAGCGAGGGGCTAGGCTATAAATGTGAATCGAAGTGACTTCCTGATACTCGGCCAGTAGATCTACATGGCTGGTTAGCAAAGCGTGCTCGGGATTGCTCTACCATCTCACTTGCACACCTTGCAAGTTCTGCTCACCCACGAGGGAGAGAGTTTTTGTTGATATCGCCTCGGAATAAGGCTCTGGCTCTGGAGTAGAGCTGCTCATTTCGACATCGCCATTCTCCCGCCGAGACTTGGCGGATTTGGTACCATAGACCAGGTATGTTGCATGAACCGAATCGGCACGCTGCACGTTCTGGTACTTATGGAAGCCGTATAGCATGCTGGCGAGAGGCCATGTCAGATGGAGTGAGTGAACATGGTTTAATGAGACAGTCTGGCCTACCGTTTGGCGGTGTTGACATGAACATCCAACGCTCTACTCAGTAGGCGATACGTGATCTGGATACGAGACTGTTAGTTTGTCTTCGTGGGAGCAGGGCCGCCGGGTCGCCTACCGGCCGCTCCTCGCTCAGCAGTCGGTCTGCGAGGAACTTTTTGTGTTCATCCATCTTGAATAAGGCGAATGCATATATGGTAAGACAGTGAAGCTGCTGCGAGGTACGAAGTACTACGTACAAGATGTGCTTACGCGTCGACGCCGACGCGACATCACGTGGCTGGCCATTTATCGGGCGTGTATGGCGCCCCGTTTGGCGCATATATGCCTCCTCCGAGTCTCCTGGCATGGAAAACCCAGCGCTGCACAAAATTACATGGCCTTACGGACTAGACGGCATTATTCTCTTGCCGAGTCGGCGCTGAAGTCGCCCTAGCGTTATGCACTGAACTTGACGCGTCTCACCGTGACGGCACCATGTATAGGTACTAGGGTGCCTGACCTTCATTCGTACTTCGTACCGACATCCATGCCCGCAAGTCGCTGACCTTTGTCTGGTCTGATCTTGAATTCATCAGCCCCCTTGTTAGGTATTTACACGATCCTCTGCGCACGTAGGCCACGAGTTTCCTCAACGACCCCTCCTCTCTCTCTCCCGCAGCCGCACGAATGCCCGTCGACGATGTCCCCGATTCGACAGACTGGCTCTCGACGCCATTGTCTGGCCTCGCAGCCGTTGAGGCGGCCCTGCGCTGCCAAGTATGCAAGGATTTCTACAAGACGCCTATGGTTACATCCTGTTCGCACACCTTTTGCTCCCTGTGCATTCGGAGGGCGCTGTCCAACGATGGCAAATGCCCACTTTGCCGTGCGCCTGAGCAAGAGCTCAAGTTACGGAGTAACTGGTCAGTGGAGGAGACAGCTGAGGCATTCTCCAAGGCAAGGCCGGCTGCCTTGCATCTAGCTAGGACAGCGCTTTTTGGAAATCGGTCCCCCAAGAGAAAGGCTGACGGCCAAGAGTCCCTGGAGAGGCACGTCGCTTTGGAGCCAAAGCGGTTACGAACATCAGCGCGGCTAAGCAAGAACCGCGCTGAGCCTACGGCCTCACCAATAGCGCTTCAACTTGAAAAGGACATCGTCGAAGGTTCGGATGGGGATGGCGAATACGTCCCGGACGATCGTGAGCTACTGTTTTACCTACTCTTAAAAGCCCAAGCTAATAAATCTTCGCAGCCGATGGTCTTGTCCCGTGCCCGGTTTGTCAAAGGACAATGAAGGCATGGCAAGTGTTCCGGCATCTGGAGGCCTGCCCCGGTTCCTCGAGTCGAGAAGAAGTCAGCAAGAGCAGCAACGCAGCGTCTACCTTTAGCCAATCCCAACGACGGCAGGACAAGACACTCGAACGTCTACCGGCGCTTAGTTACCCCATACTCAAGGAGCAGGCTCTACGGAAGAAGATGACAGAACTGGGCATATCGAACCAAGGCCCTCGTGCATTGCTGGAAAAGAGACACAAAGAGTGGATCACACTCTGGAACGCCAACTGCGACGCCGCGCGACCCAAGCGGCGCTCTGAGTTACTCCAGGATCTAGACATATGGGAGCGGACGCAGGGCGGCCGGGCCCCGACTACTGGTAGGACGATCCAAACTGCCGCGGCCATCAAGGACAAGGACTTTGACGCCACTGCTTGGGCCGCCAAGCACGATTCGTCCTTCCAAGACTTAATTGCCCGCGCCAAGAAGAGCCGGGAGGAGGCAAAAAGGAGGGTAGAGGACGGGGGCGACAAACCATCCACCGCCTATCAGAGAGCTCATATGGGCATGGCTCTTTCAGATGCGCAATCCGCTGGTGTCTCGTCGTCGAGGCGCGGAGATGACGCCCAGAGTAGCGGCGGATCAGACGGCGGTACAAGTCCACAGCAGGACCCGAAAGCGCCAGCGCACCTCACGGCTGGCTCCGTGGCATCCATTTCCGCAGCTATGCCACCGAGCCGCCCCGATTCTGATCTTCCGGAACCGTCATGTGATGCTTTAGGTGTAGCTAGTGCGTGGGGACGGGTGAAGCACCAGAACAGTCCCCGCGAATGGGATGTCTCGGGGCCACTTCAGCAACAGACAGCGTACCTGGACCCCGATCGGAAAGGAGGATGAAGAGCCGGAGGCAAAGGAGCTTCCGTTGGTGTGTGTCTCTAGGTTTGCTAGAGGGGGGTGCACGGGTGTAGTCCGGTCGCTGTATAGCATGGTCTAGGCACGCAGCCCTTTGGTATATGTCTACCCTAACTTTAGTTTTACTCGTCCACAGATACCCATACATCGGATTCAAGATGTTGTTGCATGATGAGCCTCAGAAAACGCCGCAATGAAGGCCCCTTTGCACGCTAGGTGGGTATTAATACTGTACAGGACGTCATTACACGTGTGGCAAGGCTGGGTCTGCCTTCTTGTCGGCCCGGCTATGGCCCCAAGGAGATATGCGCAATTCCCGTCTCCGATGTTGGCGTCTGCGCGCTTTCTCGGTCTAGCGCCGCTTCGATGGGGACTGAGGGCAGATTGTCCAGTTCCTCCTGTGCCTTGGCCGCTTCCACCTCCGCCTCCTTCTTGCGCTGCGCTTCCACCTCCTTGTCCCTCTCTTCCCTTTCCAGGGCCTCGAGCTCCTCGTCTATCTCGCCCTCGTCCACAGTAGCTCCTGTCGACTCTGCCAGGATTGCAGTGACCTCGTCCGTGTCATTCACCTGCTCCCTAAGCCGATTCATGACGCTGTCAACCTTGGTCGCGCCGCCAACCTGGCAGTTGAGATTCCTGAGCACGCCGGCGGAAGACTCCATGATCTTGACGAGCTGGACCTGATCCGAAGCCTGCTCAATCTTTGCGGCTACTTCCTCGAGCTGGTGAAGAGTCGCAAAACGCTGGGACAGAGAGGATTCGGCCAGTTTCTTGGACTTGAGCGTCGCCAGGGCCGTGACCCGGTTCTTGCGAAGGGTGGCACTCTTAACCTCGCGATTGAGCTCGTCTATTCGGCTGTTCAAGAGGTCGCTTTGGCGCCTAAGCCGCGCAGTCAGTTCCTTGATTGACGCGATCGTGGCGTCCTCTTCTGTGATCCCCCTTTGCTCGCCCGCTGCGCGCACTCGTATTGTATGCCCGTCATACTCTATCGTGTGTTTATCTCTCGCCAAGAATGTGAGCAGCACGTCGACATCTGTCTCCGAGAGCTGCTGGTTACTCGTCAGGTCTGATGCAAACGCCGCTCGAAACTGTGATTTGGTGAATATTCGATCGAACCGTGAAGACTTGTCTGCCATTTGGCAAGCCAGCTTCTTGCTTGCTGCGTCCACGTTTTCCATCATGACATACCGCCCCGTGGGAAGCTTGTCTTCTCCACGCGCAGCGTCCATGATGCCCAGCTGTCGCAGGGTCCAGCCCATGGCACTCCAGGGCAAGTCTGACCAGCTCCGCCTGGAGTATATGCTTTGCGCCGATTTAAGGAAATCGTGCAGTGGCAAAAGGTCCCTGCCAGCGACAGCCTCGCGAATGGCCGTGCCGAGGGCCAGGGGCTGCCCAAACTGCCTATCCTCCAGCGATCGCAACAACGAGTCGTCGACGTCTAAGACGAGTATGTTCGAGCCGGAGCCGTGCCGCGACAAGAGGCCGTGTGACGCCAGGAGGGAGAGCGCGCCGCGCCAGGCGGACGCGCTAACTCGGTAGCCATCCGGGTTCAGCGTTCTTTGGGCCCGGAAGTCCGAGTACAGCGCTGGCAGTCGAGCTCTAGAAGGAATACCACCAGGGGCTTCAGTCAGCTTCGTGCGGCATGATGAGGGTACAAGCAAAGGCTTTTTATTTTATTTTTGGGTAGGTTTGGGGGGGGAGATGTGTAT
>LFRF01000008.1:388326-413751 GCA_001189435.1 Tolypocladium ophioglossoides CBS 100239 | reverse complement strand
GCTGAATCAAGTAGTCGGCAAGCTCACCCATCYTCTGCTGCTGCGCAAGCTTGGGAATACGGACGAGGCTCCTAGTCGCAGGCGGCGGCAGGGCGATATTGTCGCCAGGGCAGCTGCAAGGACAACAAGGTCGCGTGACGGACGAGAGCCTTGTTATTATTGTTTCGATGCGAAGGTAAGGAGTGCATACCACGTCAGCAGACGTCATTGAGCACTAAGCTTTCCTCTTTTTCTCGTTCGGTGCATTTCACCCGCACCGCGGGTAAAATCGCTGTAAGTCATATCATTCAATTACCCTTAATCAGCCTAATCGCATATGCCATACACCTAACTTCTAGCATACCTAACTTCTGGCATTATTTTATGTTATAAGTCACATATTATATAGTTGTTCATTAGGTATTAAAGACAGACTAAATAATTAATCCAACCGAGTATGTCACACCGTAATCAAATCTGGCAGAGATCACAGTGGTAACACTCGTGATAGCAGTTTAGGTAGGAGCAGACAAGGAAGGACCTTTTATCTTTATCGACAATGATTCCCACGTGACTCGTGGCCATGTGCACTCCCGTTTACTTGAGTATCCACGGTCTTAACCAGTTGCACATTACACCTTACGCAAAGATATTTCGTTTAATCTCGCATCGATCGCGGCTTCGATATTAGCTTCGGTATAGGCAGGCATTTTGTTTAGAGTAATGTGGGAAGGTAGCCTTAATTAGAGATCTCGTTCGAATGTGAGGGCGCGACGCGTTGGGGAGACGAGTGCGCGCTCAAGGGGTCCACACAAAGCGGGCAGGCGGGGTTAGGGGCTCTGCATCGAACCGTGCTGTTGCCTCTGGCTGCGCAGACCTCGCATGAGTTGAATCCCATCGCAACTTTACCAGGTTGGTAGCGCTTGCCAGCTCGACGCCTTCCCCCTCCCCCCCCGGCCGAGAATAGCAACCCGGTACTACCCTTCACGGTCGATTGGCAGCGCGGGCGGGTCGCAATGGACGACAAGAAGAACGACGACTACGTGGTGCGAATGCCCGAGAGCGGCGGCTACGCCAGCGAAGAAAAGGAGCCGTTCACAACCAAGGCCTCGTCGAGGAGAACGCACAATGTTCCGCCACCGGCCTTGGTGCAGTCCGTGTCGAGGCTTGACAATAACCCGCCGCTGTCGGTTGTCGCGTATTGCCTGTCGTCTATCAGCATGACCGTTGTCAATAAGTACGTCGTGTCGGGGACATTTTGGAATCTCAACTTCTTCTATCTCACGGTGCAGGTATGTCGAGACCTGGAAGCTGCGCTCGAGTAATCAACCAACCGCTGACTGCACTTCGACGTGCAGGCTGTCGTGTGCATCACCGCCATTACAGCGTCCAGGCAGCTCGGGCTCATCCGAAACCTCGCCCCCTTCGACCCGGACAAGGCGAAAAAGTGTACGTTTGGCGCAAGCCTGGGTGCGGATGGTATGGTTGTCGCAGGACTGACGTCGGCGCACAGGGTTCCCGATATCGCTTCTCCTCGTCGGAATGATCTACACGAGCACGAAGGCGCTGCTATTCCTGTCCGTACCCGTCTACACCATCTTCAAGAACCTAACAATCATCGTGATTGCATACGGCGAGGTCTTGTGGTTCGGCGGCAGCGTGACGCCGCTCGCGCTGCTGTCGTTTGGCCTGATGGTCCTGAGCTCGGTGGTGGCGGCGTGGGCAGACATCCAGAGCGCCATCGCTGGCGACTTTGGGTCCACGGACTCGTCGACGGCCATGTCGACGCTGAATGCCGGGTACGCGTGGATGGGGCTCAACGTCCTGTGCACTGCCTCGTACGTGCTAGGAATGCGCAAGGTGATTAAGAAGATGAACTTCAAGGACTGGGATAGTGAGTTTCCCTTTAGCTTGCGCCGCCGTTTGGTGTCTAGGAACGCCGTGTCGCTAATCAATTACCGGCAGCCATGTACTACAACAACCTCCTGACAATACCAGTCCTCCTTGTCTGCTCCGGGCTCACCGAGGACTGGTCCGGGGCCAACTTTTCCAAGAACTTCCCCGAAGCCTCGCGTAACCGGATGATTTTTGGCATGATCTATTCCGGCCTGGCTGCTATCTTCATCTCGTACTGCTCGGCATGGTGCATTCGGGTCACGTCGTCGACGACTTACTCCATGGTGGGGGCACTCAACAAGCTGCCCATCGCCATCAGCGGCCTCGTCTTCTTCTCCGCGCCGGTGACGGTGGGCAGCGTGTCGGCTATCTTCATTGGGTTTGTTAGTGGCATTGTGTATGCCTGGTCTAGGGTACGGCAGTCAGTTGCCTCGAAGGACTCTCTCTCTCTTCCGACAACGAGGCCGACTATGAGCGCCAGCTCTCAGAGCAGCCGAGATGCTGCAAACTCGTGAGAGGCGGCTCGGCATGGTACCTTAACGCTTGCATGGAAGCACGAAGTCGTCGCCCCGCCTCTCCAAGTCACGACGCCTGTTTTGATTGGCAATCTTGCCCAGCATCTCTTGTATATTATCGCTCCTGTGGCGGACGGAGCCTGGTCATTTTCAGCAGCATCTTTGTCTCAACAAGCAACCGATGACGCGTAGTAGACCCTGTCAATATAACCGCCTCACTGTACTCGTTGGGCCAGGCGGCTAGCTTCGGCACTTGCCAGGTACCTTGGTACCTACAGTTGCTATAGACCGATAGGGTCATCTGTAGTACCTACCTACCATCCTCGCCGCCAATAGAGTCGGCCCTTGCAAGCAACGTGCCCACATGTGCCCACCCTTGCCAGCCAACGTGGACCTGACAGGATTGCGCAGGTACACCGCGTGACTTGGGCCTCACGTTGTCTCATCGTCAGGCCCATCGTCTCTCCGCTTACCCGTTCTTGCTCAGAGGTTCCTGTTAAAGCGCCGTCTCGGCGCGGTGCGGTGCGAAGACACTTTACGATCAATGCCCACGCGAGTTGGCATCTCGATGCTGCTGTGCTCCATCCCGCAACTCCACACCGCCGACTCCTGATGCTGCTTCTCTCTGAATACCAAGTATCTGTTCCTGCCTTGCATCGTACGCCCTAATCTCGCCGGCGATGCCCTGAACCTGCTCTGTTGTGCTGGACGAAAAGGGCCTCTTGCCATCTTGCTACAGTGCTATCTGCTCGCGAGTGTTGCGTTCTGGGGTGCATCGCCTCGAGGGCTGTTCAAGATGCTTCGCCTTCTGCACCGACGTCAGTCTCTCAGTCCCTCCCCTCCAGCGCCGCACCGCGACACTGACCCTCTCGTCTCTGCAGCTTTCGAGGCCCTCTCGACCACCGTCGGTGCCTCCCCAGATGAGCGTGAGCGAGCAACCCCCATCCCCTTCCGACGAGCGAGCGGCGTCCTGACCCTGTCGCCCTCCGCGTCCCACCAGTCAAAATCATCTTCTCGTTCCTGCTCTCGTACCCGTTGGCTGCGCTTCTGAAGCGAGTTCCCGATGCGAAGCCCGCGCGCAAAAATTTGTTCATCATCTGGTACAGCCTCGCCTGTGTCCAACGGCCGCTCGCGGCTCCATGCTGACGTTTGTGTCCAAATGCCAGCACCTCTGTATTCTATCTCGTCGGCCTCTTCGACCTGTGGCATGGCCTCGCAACCCTCTTGATCAGCGCAGGCGGCACGTTCTGCATCGCCAAGTACCTGCGCCGGAGCCCGTACATGCCCTGGATCGGCTTCGTCTTCGTCATGGGCCACCTGTCCGTCAACCACATCCGCCGCCAGGCTGCCGACAACCCTTCGACGGTCGACATCACCGGCGCCCAGATGGTGTTGGTCATGAAGCTCAGCGCATTCTGCTGGAATGTCGCCGATGGGCAGCTGCCCCAGGACCATCTGTCCGACTTCCAAAAGGACCGCGCGCTCGACAAACTTCCACCTGTCCTCGACTTCGCCGGATACGTCCTCTTTTTTCCCGGCCTGCTCGCTGGCCCCGCCTTCGACTATGCCGAATATCGCCGCTGGATCGACACCTCCATGTTCGACGTCCCTGCCGAGATCGACCCAGCTAAGAAGCCTCCTGTGAGGAAGAGGCGCAGGATACCGCGCAGCGGGACGCCTTCTGCCTTCAAGGCTCTCCGCGGACTGCTCTGGATCGGTGTCTTTGTTGCGTTGTCGCCCCGATTTGACCACGAGCAACTCGTGGCGGACTCGTACATGCAGCATGGCCTTCTCCACCGCATCTGGATCATGTACATGGTCAACCTCGTGACCAGACTCAAATACTACGGCGTCTGGACCTTGACCGAAGGCTCTTGCCTCCTCGTTGGCCTGGGCTACAATGGCGTCGACCCTGTCACCGGCAAGGTTTCGTGGAATCGTCTGCAAAATATCGACCCCTGGATGGTTGAGACGGCACAGAACCCGCGCGGCTACCTTGCTGGCTGGAACATGAACACAAACAACTGGTTGCGAAACTACGTCTATCTTCGGGAAACGCCTAGGGGCAAGAAGCCAGGCTTCCGCGCCAGCATGACCACTTTCGTGACCAGCGCTCTTTGGCACGGCTTCTACCCCGGATACTATCTGACATTCGTTTTGGCAAGTCTAATTCAGACAGCCGCCAAGAGTATGTCTTGTTTCTTTCTGTCCAATGCCCTTCCCCCGCCCTCCACATGCCTTGTCTTCAACTGGTGCTAAGATGATATTCTAGACTTCCGCCGCCTTGTTCGGCCCCTTTTCCTGGACCCCATCACTGGCGGGCCATCTCCAAAGAAGAAGTACTACGATGCTGCCAGTTATGTCGCCACCCAGCTGACATTCTCCTTCGCCACAACTCCTTTTCTTGTTCTTTCCTTTGCGAATTCCACACGTGCGTGGGCTCGTGTGTACTTCTATGGGTTTGCATGGACCCTGGCGGCCCTAGCCTTCTTTGCCTCACCAGGCAAGGCTATGTTGAAGGCGCAACTGGAAAAGAGGCAAGGGAGGGCCAGTGCGAAGCTGGTGCGATCCATAAGCACCGACAGTCTTACAGGCAATCAACCAATCCTCGGCATCTCTACAGACCCTGAACGGGATGTGAATGAGGCCGTCGAGGAGTTCAGGGCTGAAGTAGAGGCTCGGCAAAGGAAGAAGGTATCATGACACAGTGGTGCCCACAGCTGCCCATGTGAGCAAAGCTTGCGGCCTGGAGAGTTTTGGGCCGATTCCTAACATCAACGCCTCACATTCAGCATTATGGATGTGCTTGTTTCGGAATAAGTGCATACGTTTGTAGTCGAGCAACAATGTTAGACTGGGGCCATAAAGGGTATTTATATCTCTATATCATAATAATTAACTTAAACATCGTTGGAGTATCGTTATGTTTCTTAACGTCCAAAACAAAATCGTCAACCATTATGAACTGGCATCACATCATCGTGACCAGAATTGGACAACGCCATCATCCCTAGATGTCGGTCGGTCCGCCAACTCGTGCCGTGCATTGTCGTTCCAAATACACGAATCAATACCGCCCTTTATCCAAAAGAAAATTATAAAAAACAGGCGCCGTTATCAAGGTCGGCATATGAACAAGAAATGAACAGCGAAGAAGGAAGCTCGTGGCAAGTCGGAAGGCGGAGAGCATCGTTATTTCGTCAAGTCGTCGAGAGGCCACAGGCCTGGCCGGGAAGATGTGGTTTGGTGGGTGCGGTGAAGGCGATATTGAGGTCTCGCAAGAACAGTCATGATCCCCATTGCTGCTTCACGCCGGTGATGATGAGTGCAATGACAGCGCCGACGACGAATATGCCGACTATGGCCATGGCCCGATTGAGGTTCCTCCACCATTGGGCACGGCTATGGCGGCGTGCGTCGACTATTCCCATCATCTGATTGGCCTCGAGCCGCAGGTCGAGATGGTTGGTGCTGTGATGGCCCTCCACCATCTCGAACTGTGGCCTGGGCGGGAGTGGCAGGAAAGAGGCAACCATCCAGGCTGCCAAGATGCCTTGTCAGTCCGTCTTGTCGTCTCGAGGGGGGGGAGGAAACAAAGAAATGACTATTCAACACTCACCAAAGGGGAATATGAAGCCAAGAACGAACAAGATGGGCTGGAGATTCTGGCGCTGACGAAAGCTTCCATCAGTAGACCACACGGCCGACGGCGGCTCCCAGATGCTATATCTGCTTGCGCGCCTGTCCCGGCGAAGATGCGGCGACCAGATACTCGAGGTCTGCTTCTTCACCCCACGAGCCACAGGCATGGCTGGATACGGCGCTATGCCGTCAGCCCCCGAATCGACTTCGCGACGTCCTCTACGGGGTGCTGCCTCTCGTGGACGGCGCCGAGGGCTGTAGATGGCTGCAGTGGCTCTTTCGGCGCTTGGAGACCGGCTAAGAAACGAACCCGCCTGTGAACCATCGTTGAACTCGGAGAAGAGCGAGTCCGACGATGCCTGGGCGGCCAAAAACCTGCGTTCGCCGCTGCCGTAGTACAGTCTGCGTAAACGGTCAGTCAACGATACCCCCGAGCCGGCGTCATCGTTCGGCGCTCTCTGGGTTTTCCCCTACCTGGCCCAAGTGGGAATGGCCGAGCGGTTGAGACTGTTGCTACGAGAGCTGCCAGAAGACCGCAGGTTGCGATCGGACGAATAATTAGACAAGAAACTGTACAATCGAGTGCGCGAGGGGCGGTGATGTAGCTCCTCTAGGTCAGCGAGGCCATCGCCGTGTTCGTCGTGGTCCCGGATGAGCCGCACGGTGCTGTAATTTTGTTCCCGATTCGGGATCCTGCAATACGCCGCCGGGGGACACTCTGGTGATCCACCCATCGTGAGGCCTGACCTTGTCTGGCCTTCATCAAAACCATGCAAGAGTGATGAGACGCCGTCAGCCTGGCTGTTACGGTGACCATGGCCCGTTAGAGACAGGGAGCGCGAAGGGCCCTGGCTGCCGCCCTCACTCTCGGAGATGACTGTTGACAGGGCAGAGCTCCATTGGTGCTGCTGAGGCGCGGGGCCAGCGTTGAAGAGCCGGCGCGAAGAGTTCTGCCGCAGTACTCCGCTAGGCATGTGTATGGTGGTGGCAGCAGCGAACAAAGAACGGGTAGCCTCCTCGATGATGATACTGGAAATGGAGCTCAGAGACCCGGTTCGGATGGAATCTCGAGAGCGCGATGTGGACAGGCCGGGCTGCTGCGGCTGCTCCAAGACGTTTCTTTTGGCCGGTCTCAGCGGGGGAACAAGCAGGCTTTCCCTCGAGAACTCGGACCTAAGTCGAGACTTGGGGCCGGCGAGGATGGACGATGAAGGCGACAAGTCACCATGGACAAGGTAGTTCGCTTCACTCTCGCCCGTTCTGGGTCGTTGCTGGTCGTCGACGGACTGATCAGACGACGACTCGCCCAGGATATTGATGTTGGAATGGCTGGACGTAGAGGGCAAGCTCTCGAAGTCAACACCAGCTGACCTATCGATGGCACCCGCGGCGGCGACGGCGGGCGAACTATAAGCAAAAGTCTTGTAGTTGGACCTCTCGGACGAGGTAGAGCCCGACTGCGAGGAGTGGGAAGACTGCTTTGCGTGGAGCCTAGCAACGCCCAAGGGGTACGTAGGAAGGGGCTCTGGGAGAGGGGCCGGGGTTTGATTGGGTTCTCGAGAGCTCGAGGCCTCGACGGGGAGGGCCTGACTGTGAACCGAAGCGCTACGGTGCACCTTGCGCAAGCCGCCAACAAAGCGATAGTTCCAGGGCGAGGACGAGGCAGTGCCTGGATCGTCAGGGCGTGGCGAGGCTAGAGGAGACTGCTCGACGAGGGGCGTCAGGGGAGAGCTGGGTCGTTCATCGCCGAGGAAGGAGGAGGCGGATAGGTCGTAAGAGCTGCTCGGGACGGTTGAGGAGAGGCGGGGGGACCTCAGAGAGTCGGTGGCAGAGCCGGCTTGGGGGAGCAAAGAGAAGGTCTTGTCCGAGTTGATGCTGATGACCTTTTTGGGCCGGCGCCAGGAGGGCGAGGGCGACTGCTGCAACGGAGAGGGTGAGGGAGACGGGGACAGGGACAGTGATGTCGCCGACGGCTGCTTACCAGCCTTGTTGGCATTGAGGCTCGAGTTGGACGTCGCATGAAACGTGGCGTTGGCGACATGCCAAAGTCGGGAGGGGGGCGGAACGACGCATGAAACGAGTGGGCTGCTACAAGGCTGGCCTCTGGGACCATGGTCCTGGTCGTGCTGCTCCTGGTCGTGCTCCTGGTCGTTCTCCCGGTCGTTCTCCTGGTCGTGGCCAGCACCATCACGACCCGTGGCTCTGGCTGGCCACGACGGGGGAGAGCCGGGCGAGCACCCGGCATAGGAGACGGGACGAGACGGAGCCGAGACGGAGCCCCCATCGGAGCTGAGACGGGGCGGGCTGTAGGGCACGAGGCGGATCTGGAGCTTGTTGCGCTCCGAGGGCGACCGCTCATGAAGGACGCGACGCTCCGGCGAGGGAGGCGGCGAGGCGGACATGCTCAGTCCGTACTCGTACTCGCGGCACCCACTAGGCGGGAGCGTCCGCTCCCATTGCCTAAGGACGCGGGACAGGAGAGATACCGGGGTGGCTCGGGCAGAAGCAGGAGGCAAAGACGACGATGAAACGCAGATCGTGGAGACTTGGCTGGTCTGTCGGTCTTGTCGATGGATGGATGGATGGATGGATGGATGGCGTGCCGGGGTAAGGGCCGGGTCGGATTAGGATTAGCAATAAGTCTGTCAGGCTGCTGGTGCTGCCGAGGGTGATTGACGACGAGAACCAAACAAGGTCGTGGTGTTGGCGCCGAGTGTATCGTGATGATGGTATTATGGCACCGTGTGGCGATGGTCATGAAGGTTAACGAGGGACAGGGCCGTATCAATTGATGTACCGTAGACGGCTTGATGGTTGGAAACAGTGGCAAGTCGAACGTAGCAAAGCAAAAAGAGTGCTGCTGTTGGGTCGTTTTGTCGAGCCGAGGCAAGGAGCGTATTAAGGATGGCCAAGAGAAGGGACAGACAGACGAAAAGATGCGTAAGAAGACAAGGTCGACGAGACGAGCGACTGGCTGCAATGGATTCGAGAAAAGGTCGGACAAGGAGGACAAGCTGCGAGAAGGAGAGAGAGACAGAGAGAGACGGGGAGACAAATCTCGAAGAAAAAATGTTCAAAGCAAATGAATTAGAAGGCAAAGATGAAAAAATGCGCGAGCAAGAGAGCGTAATGAGGGGCTGTTGGTGAGGAGAGAGAGGGAGAGTCGCAGAAAGGAGAAGGGGAGGCGAACCAGGAGCCGCCGTAGGGGCCAAGGTCGGCCAGATGGATGGTTGATTCGTCGGAGCTCTTGTTTGGGCCTCGCTCTCACTCTCTCTCACATTGGGGCCACATGGTCCGGAGTCAGTGGCTGTAGACTGGCCACAGACTGACCGCCAGAAGAAAGGAAAAACTAATCCGTAAAGCGACGTGGGCCCGCTGGCTGGCGGGCTGGCCGGCACAGGCGTCTGCGGCTAGAGGCCGACGTTTAATGACCGCCTGTACGGAGTACCCGCCGCCGCAGCAGCACGCCACTCCAGGGACGCATACGAGTAGGTAGGTAGGTACTCGTACGGCAGCGCTCGCAGGACGCGTGAGTACGAAGAGGGCACGAAGGAAGGTAGGTAGGGGTATACCTATTATATACCTACGTGTACGAAGGAATACCGGGTGCGATTGCTCTTGCCGCTTTGCGCAGGAAGCCGACCCTACAAAGGCGTACGAGTACGTACTTCTCAGCTCGCATGTGGAGGGTTACTTACCTTGCCGAGGTGGAGTGCTGGGGGACAGGTAGGGCCAGGTAGGGCCAAGGACTCGGGAGAGTAAGGACCAACGAACAAGCGGAGGGCCCAGGATGAGGCAGAAAGGGACGGGCTCGACAAGTGTATCTTGCAGACCGCTCTCGTCTGCTTTCTCGGACTCTTGGAGATACAGGGGATGATGCGCCCTACACCACGACGACGAAATGCCACCCAGCGGCAACACTGACTATCAAAAACAACTCGGACAAACGAGGTCGCGCAAGTCGGCGGTTCCAGGCGTCTCCTTCGCGTCGACGCGCCGCTGGCGTCCAATGAGACGGGACGTCATCAAACGACCTGCATTGTACGGCACTCCGTGCAGAGTGTTGTATCGCGAGATGGACGAGGCCAACGAGGCAGTCTTGACAAGGTGAGCCGACAGGCCCTTGCAAGCCTGCGGTGCTCGTACGAGTACTACGAGCCGCCGGTTGTGTCGGCCGTGGCCTGAGCCGCCTGGCAGACGTCTCTCTCTCTGGGACGGAGCCGCTGCTTCACGGGCTGTACGAGGATGAGTCGGCGGTGTTTTCGCTCGTCGCTGTCTCAGGTGCCTGCAGGTTGGCTAAAAGGGGGAAGTCAAAAAGAGGGTCCCTGGTTGGGATGCAGAAGAAACTGGTGCCCGAGCCCCTTGTCCCGCATTAATCCATAATAATACTGCATCGAAAGCGGACGAGGTTCGGCAGAAAAAGCAGGAGAAGAAAGGCCGTTACTATCCAAGGTACTTCGCACTTTCCCCACGTTTAATCACTTGTTCGGTGCTTCGTTACGTACCTACCTGATGTACTTCGTCCTTCGTACGGAGGAGGCAGGTTGGCCTCTGCCCCGCCTGCCAAATCCACACCGTTGGATTCGGATCGCCCTGGCACCTTAGTCATGGACAATACAGAGCAATACTTCGGCACTCCGTGCAACAATGCAATACAATACAACCTAGCACCTCTCGCGCCTTCTCGAGAGGAGCCGATCCAACTCRGCCGGTACCACATCGTCGGGTAGGTATATTGCGCTTAAAGGTGCCTCGCCATTGCCCTAGCTGCAGTACAAGATATTTTGCCGCCCAGCCCCTTGTCCGGACAAATCAGCTGGGTACTTCTCCTGCACCCCGAGGCTATTGTAGCTTCTGACAGTCCGGCAGTTCAGTCCAGTCATAAGATACTAGGCGGCTGGTGTTCCCCTGCTTCTGCTTCGTTCCACTGCTTGCCCTTTTGCGAAGCGGGTTCGAAACACCCGAGCGCCTCGCAAGCTGCGCAATTGGAAGGCGCCTGCAGATTGTCGGTTGGTTGGCTCCTGTCTCAAGTCTCTCGACGCAAGGCTGCATCAACAGCGTTCCATAAGACAGGATAGGCAGTGCCAGTAGAACCCCCAGATGGTCTCGCCGTCGAGTTTCGGCTCGCGCCAGCCTAGCCTCGGCCAGCCTCAGGCCTTTGGGCTCCTGGTGAGTTCCTCTATCCATGCGGGCCCCGAGGCGGCCGCCTCGCCCCTGGCCGCCTCGCCACGTCCCGTCCGTCTCCGTGACCACGGCTGACGTCTCTCTTCCCCATACGTCTCGAAAAGGTGGCCTATTGCCTCGTCTACGTCCTGCCTCTCCATGCTTCGGCCGCCACTAGGGCCTCGCCAACTCGATCCAGGGATGCCACGGAGGCTATTCGGGCCAGGGTCCGCTCCGTCTCCCTCTCCACGGCGGCCTGCTCTGTCGCCACATTTCTCATCCTCCTCCGCTCCCCTTCAACTTCCCACTCCACCTCCGGCTCCGGTTCCGGTTCCGGTTCCGGCTCAGCATCCGGGACCCCCACAGCCAGCCACCACCAACTTTCCTCCTCCCTGCACCTCATGGGCTACTGGCCCCTCGGCTTGCCCGAGACCGCCAAGGCCCTCATTCTCACTGCCTTGCTCTTCGCCGGACCCCTCTACGAATGCCTCGTCGTCGACGGCGTCTGGAGAGAGTGGCTGCGCCTCGAGCCCCTGAGGCACGTCGGCACCGACTGGCCAGCCTGGCGGAACATGGTCGCTGTACGTTCACCTCTCCTCACCTCTCCTCTCCTCTCCTCTCCTCTCCTCGCCTGCCGCAGCGCCCGTTTGTCCTGTCCTGTTGTTCCGCGAGCCCCCCTCCCTCTCACCCTCCCATGTGTTGTATTGCGTTGCTGACCGTCGTGTCCCCTGTTTAGGGTCCCGTCACTGAAGAGTGCCTTTTCCGCTCTGCCGCTGTCCCCTTGCTTCTGCTGGCCGGCTCTGGCCTCACGAGCACCATCTTCCTATCTCCCTTAGTCTTTGGTCTCGCCCACCTTCACCACTTCTACGAGTTCCGCGTCACTCATCCCAAAACACCCCTCATCGCCGCCATCGCCCGCTCTGTCCTACAACTCTCCTACACGTCCATCTTCGGCGCCTATGCCACCTTCATCTTCCTGCGCACGGGCTCCTTGCTCGCCGCCATCTCCGTCCACACCCTGTGCAACTCCATGGGACTTCCTCGAGTCTGGGGCGCACTCAAGCCATACTGGCTGTCCACCAACGAGCTCTCGCGACCCGTCTCTTTGATCAAGTGGACCGGCCTCTACTATGTCCTGCTCGTTGGCGGCTCGGTGCTTTGGTGGTCTAGTTTGTATTCTWTGACCCAGTCGCCCTTGGCTTTGGCTGGCTTCTAAATAGACTGGCGTTGTGCCATATCTCAGTGGGTCCCCTTAATTGCCAATTGTCGACGCGGCAGCTCCATTATTGACCTGGCGGTGGCCCGCTTTGGTGATTTCCTGCCGGGCAGAACCCCTTGAATAGACCTTTCGAGAAACACATCACACTTGCAGACAGCATCGTCCCTGTCTCCTCTTTTCCAAGCCCTGCGACAGTGCATCGGTCGAATCAGCGGCGCCCGCGTCCCTCGCGGTAGCGCCACCTTAGGGCCGCATGCCCAATTTCAGACCTGGAAGTGAACCCGGAATAGAAAACTCCTCGTCTTCCTTAGCGCTAAGTGGTCTTCGATGCCTTAGCGACGAGGCCGGATCCCTCCTCTCGTCGTCGGCGACGCCTTCTCTTCGTCGTCCCTCATCCCGTAGATCGCGGCCAACCTCCTTGCCCTTGGATCGACCAACAGAGCCGCCACCGTCCGCCATGGCATCGTCCGGGCCCCTCGTGTTCTTCTTCCTGGGCCACAGGCTCGGCAGCGCAATTTCCTGGAAGCGCGGCTCGACGGCGCGCTCGTCGAACCACCGATGCAGGCGCGCCTCGACCAGCTGGGCGATTTTCGGCACGTCTTGCAGCCTCGAACGGCTGCCGAGGAGGCTGCGGATGGAAAAGTCCAGCCGGTAGTCGTCCAGGAAGCTAAACGTCATCATTGTCGGGGTCGACTGCGATGGGTTGCTCGGGATGAACGAGATGGATAGCGTGCCGCTGAACCTGACAACCGACACGGCCAGGGCCACGGGCAAGACTGCAGATAGCTTCTTCGGGTAGTTGAGAAGGAGCTTCGTCTCCACGGCTAGTGTCAGCATGTCGCTCAAGTCGACATCCATGCGGGCCTGGAGCCGCGTCCCGTCCCTGGCAGCTGTGGCGGCATCAAACTTAATTCCGTTTCCAAGCGTGAGCCCGTCCTCGTCGACGGGGATGACGCGGCAGTTGCTGAAGATGGGGAAGTCCTCGCCCAGGCTCAGCTCGGTGACGCGGATGTCGTCGACGAAGTCGGGCCGCGAGGTGCCATTGAGGGCCTTGGTGAGGGAGTTGAGGATGGCGTCATCATGCTGGGCGTCGCTGCGGAACTGGGCGATGGTCTGCGCGATCAGGACGTTGAACCAGTCGAGGCTCTCGGGCTGGTGGCTGTCGACGTTGTAGTACGTCTTGCTCAGGATGGAACCTATCGTCAGGGCGGGCGGGTTCCTCAGGACGCTCGACTTCTTACGGTTCAGCGTCTGCCCCTGCCGCTGGCTCGGTGTGTGCAGGCTCAGCAGCGATTGCTTGTGGGCCAGGGTCCTCGCCCTCCGCTCCGTGGCCCTCAGCGATGCCGTGGCGTCCGAGGATGGCGGGTCGCCAAAGATGAAGAATTTGATAAAAGCCGCGAGTATCAGCACCACGGAGAGCTGCCCTACGATGAGGCCCTGCGTGAACGAGAGCCTGCGGTTTGTGCGTGAGCTCCTTTCGGCACAGGCCATGGCGGACGACGACTCACGTTGGTTCAGGCCTCGTAGGACAGGCGGCGTCTGAGGCCATGTTCAGTTGCACGCCATGGGCTGGCTGCCTTGCACCTCGCGGTTTCAACCAGGCTGTTTTATGGAGGAGTTGCGCCGCTGCTGTTCAGTCGTTGCGAGGCTGGTTGCTCCTGGGTGTCATGGGAAGCCGAGGTACGCAGCATGGACGTTGTCGTCAACTCATTGTCGCTTTAATATGAGATACGTGCTAGGCAGGGGTCTGTTCCGGAGGGTTTGTATAGAGTACATCCTACGGAGTATGTAGGTATGGACGTATCGGGGCATGGATGCCACTAACGGTGCAGTGCTTCCCTGTACCTGCACTGTACTCGGTTTCAGGCGGGCTGGCTGACCACGACCCGATGTCCCCCGTAGGTATCTTGACAGACAAGTACATTGTCACGAAGAGCACGCTGACGATATCTCACCCGCCTCATGCATTCACGCTTCGCCTGGCCCTCCACCCGTCTTATACAAGGTCTGCTGGACTCAAGCCTCGCCGACTAGCACTTTGTTTCTTCCTTTAGGAACAGTACCTCATCGATCGCAAGTCTCCTCGTATCGCACCCGTGCTTAGCAAGGCCGCTGTTGATCCCTTGCGCGCGAACGCTGTTGTGGCATGACCTAGGTGTCCACGCTGTCTTCCACGGCGTTCGGGCTCCCCTTCCCTCCGCCCACCATGGACGTGTCCCAGGCCATAGCGGGTTACATCTCCAAGATTGTGATGCCGTCGGGAGATGCGTCGTCGGCCAAGATGAAGATCTTGCTCCTTGACCGCGAGACCGTCTCCATCGTGTCGACGGCCGTCACGCAGTCATCGCTGCTCAACCATGAGGTCTATCTCATCGACCGGCTCGACAATGCCGGGCGAGAGAAGATGCGCCACCTCCGCTGCCTCTGTTTGGTACGGCCCTCTGCCGAGACCATCCAACTGCTCATTGACGAGCTCCGCGAGCCCAGGTACGGAGAGTATCACCTCTATTTCACAAACGTGGCCAAGAAGTCGTCACTGGAGCGCCTAGCCGAGGCCGACGACCACGAGGTCGTCAAGTCGGTCCAGGAACACTTTGCCGACTACACCGTCGTCAACCCGGATCTGTTCTCCCTCGGCGTCTCGCTCCCGCGCTGGCGCATATGGGCCGCCAACAGCGCCGACACGTGGAATCCCGATGCGCTCCAGAGATGTGCCGAGGGCCTCATCGCCGTCCTCCTCTCCCTCAAGAAGAAGCCTCTCATCAGGTATGAGAGGAGCAGCCCCCTTGCTAGGAAGCTAGCTTCGGAAGTCCGCTATCTCATGTCCCAGGAAGAGCAGCTGTTCGATTTTCGGAAGGTCGACACGCCGCCCATCCTCCTAGTCCTGGATCGGCGAGAGGATCCCGTGACGCCGCTCCTCGCCCAGTGGACGTACCAGGCCATGGTCCACCACTTACTTGGGATCCAGAACGGCCGGGTAGATCTGAGCGACGTGCCAGACATCAGGCCTGAGCTCCAAGAGATCGTCTTGTCGCAGGACCAGGACCCTTTCTTCAAGAAGAACATGTTTCTCAACTTTGGCGACCTTGGTGGGACCATCAAAGACTACGTCGGGCAGTACCAGTCCAAGACCAAGAACAATGCCAACATCGAGTCCATTTCCGACATGAAGCGCTTCATCGAAGAGTACCCTGAGTTCCGCAAGCTCTCTGGCAACGTAAGCAAGCACGTCACCCTGGTATCCGAGCTCAGCCGCCGGGTCGCCGCCGAGAACTTGTTGGAGGTGAGCGAGATTGAGCAAAGTCTAGCATGCAACGACAATCACAATTCCGACCTAAAGGTACGCGCGTTTGTACCACCCCCTGAGGCTGCTAAGATGCAAACAATATTAATATGCCCACCTAGAATATACAAAAACTGATCCAAGCGCCCAACGTAACGGCGGAGGCCAAGGTCGGGCTGGCTACGCTATATGCTTTGCGATATCACAGGCACCCGTCGAATGCGCTCCCTATGCTCATGGATCTGCTGGTCGCGGCTGGGGGCGTGTCGCCGCGGCAGGCGGATATGGTCAGCAACGTTTTGGTATACCAATCGTCGCTTCAAGCGTCGCAACCGCACGGCGGGATTTCGGAGATTTTTGAGTCTGCAGGAATCTTCTCTGGGGCTTCAAGCCGCTTCAAGGGCCTGAAGGGGGTCGAGAATGTCTACACGCAGCACACAACCGTGCTGGAAAGCACGTTACAAAATCTGATCAAGGGCCGGCTGAGGGAGCAACAGTGCCCCTTTGTGGAAGGCGGCGGCTCAACAAGGGACAAGCCGCAGGACATCATTGTCTTCATAGTAGGCGGCGCTACGTACGAGGAGGCCAAGATGATTGCCGGTATCAACGCCACCACGCCGGGCGTCCGCGTGGTTCTAGGTGGCACGTCGATTCACAATGCCGCCACGTTCCTGGAGGAGGTTGAGGATGCCGTGAGCGCATGGCCTGAAGCACGAAGCAGGAGGTGAGCGCTGCACTGCCTCCCATCTCCGGGCACAAAGGTGTCAGCCTTCAGGCCAGCAGCGGCATGGACGTAAACATGGCCGGGTGCCGGGGGGGGCCGAGAATTCCACGTTGGCGGACGCACTTTGACGGAATGCAACAAAGCTGGGGTGACGAGCGATTATATTTTGTCGTTAATACCCTCACGATATGGTCGCGATGGTTTTGTGTCTGCCGCAAAGGGATCCGGATGCCCCGATACAGCGGATATCTGGCTGGATGGTGTAATGTGTATGCCGCAGACAGTGCGAGCTACGTAATACAATTAATTGCATACCAATACGTAATTCGTACGGCCTGCATCAATGGGAGTTGTTAGTGGCAACCGTCATTAGATAATCGCCCTCCAACATCCAAACCAATCGAGATCCAAGACGGCAGAACTCGCAATTTTTGATCCAGCAAGGTGCAGCGTTGTTGCAGGATCTTCGACGGGCTACGAGCATGCCATGCATGTCCCTGTGCGCCCAAGATGGCCATCTTGGCTGCGCCGCCACCAGGTGTGCAGGAAGCGACACCTTGCGACGGTAGCTGACGGCTCGAGGTCGGTGTCAGAACGCCAGAATCGACTTGCACAAACAACTGGCGATGCTAACCCTGCCCACAGACCCTTCGATGTTGTCGTCATTGGCGGCGGACATGCTGGCGCCGAGGCGTGCGCTGCCGCTGCGAGAGCTGGCGCGAGGACTGCCCTCATCACTCCCAGGGCCGACAATCTTGGAACATGCTCTTGCAACCCTAGTTTTGGAGGCATCGGCAAAGGTACCATGATTCGGGAGATTGACGCCCTCGACGGGTTGGCTGGTAGGATCATCGACAAGGCTGGCGTCCAATTCCACATGCTGAATCGCAGCAAGGGCCCGGCTGTTTGGGTAAGGGTCCAGCTGTCTCACTGGGCGTTTCGCCGAGGCTAACGCCCAGCTCTCTCAGGGTCCACGCGCTCAGATCGACCGGAGCCTCTACATGAAGTACATGAGACAAGAGCTCGAGTCCTACCCGAACCTCTCCATCGTCCTCGCGAGCGTGTCGAACATTGTGCTCTCGAAGCTCGATGCGCCGACTGCGGATGGGGCTAGGTGCGCCATCGCCGGCGTGCGCCTAGACTCGGGCCGAGTCCTACCTACCAGCAAAGTCATCATCACCACGGGCACATTCCTTGGAGGCGAAATCCACATTGGCCTGCAGAGCTATCCTGCCGGACGACTTGGCGAGGCCGCGACCTTCGGGCTGAGCAAGTCGCTGCGAGATGGGGGCTTCCAGCTGGGGCGGCTGAAGACGGGCACACCACCACGACTGGACCGGGGAAGCATCAACTTCAAGGCGCTGCAGAGGCAACTGGGTGATGACCCGCCCACCCCCTTCAGCTATCTCAACAACAGCGTGGCGGTCCAGGATCAACTGACATGCAGCACCACGTACACTAACGAGGCGACACACAAGATTGTGCGCGAGAACCTCGACAAGACCATCCACATACGCGAAACCATAAAGGGCCCCCGGTACTGCCCGTCGCTCGAGTCTAAAATCGTTCGTTTCGCGGACAAGGAACGCCACATCGTGTGGCTCGAGCCAGAAGGGTTCGACAACCCTGTCGTGTATCCCAACGGCCTGTCCATGACCATACCTGCCGAGGCGCAGGAGCAAGCTCTTCGCACCATCGAGGGCCTGGAGCAGGTGAAAATGCTGCAGCCTGGCTACGGTGTCGAGTACGACTACGTGGATCCGCGCGGTCTGAAATCCTCGCTAGAAACCAAGGCCATATCGGGCCTCTACTTGGCAGGGCAAATCAATGGCACCACGGGGTACGAGGAAGCTGCAGGGCAGGGCATCGTCGCCGGCATCAACGCGGGACGAGCCGCCTCGGGCCTACCGGCGGTGTCGCTGTCCAGATCAGATGGGTACATTGGCATCATGATCGACGACTTGATAACAAAGGGAGTGACGGAACCGTACAGGATGTTCACGTCGCGCAGCGAATTCCGCATGGCTGCCAGGGCTGACAATGCCGATCTCCGCCTGACCGAACACGGGAGGGACTGGGGCGTCGTTTCCGACAAGCGCTGGGGGGCGTTCAGCGATGAAAGGCAGCAGATCGCTGACCTCACCAATGCCCTGGATGGCATATCTCTAACTCCGGAGCAATGGATGGAGAAGGGATTCCGGCTCAAGAGGAACTCGCGGCGCCGCACGGGCGTAGACATGCTTCGACTGTCCAACACTGGCTCACGCGTGGAGCTGGATCGTTTCAGCTCCATCATTCCCGCCATTTCAAGATACGCGCCGCGCATCAGGGAGCGAGTCGTCATCGAGGCGTCATACGCGCCCTACGTGAAGATGCAGGCGGCAGAGCGCGGGCTGTTCACCCACGATGAGAACATCCGGATCCCATTGGACCTCGACTACGATGCGATCCCAGGCCTAGCCTTGTCCGAAAAGGAGGTGCTCAAGGCAACGCGGCCGGAGACGCTGGCACAAGCTCGCCGGGTGGAGGGCATCACGCCGTCAGGCAGCCTGCGACTCTTAGTTCACGTTCGTCGTCAACCCGGCGGAGACCACTTAGAAGCAAGCTAGAGACTATCGTCGAGTTTTGAAGCTGCCACCTTTTTGCAGCAGATCCCAGGTCTGCAAGAACAAGGACGGCGGGCGGAGGCGTTTTATGTACGGAGTATTAAGCTGCATATATAACCACGTGTAAAATTATGATATTTAGCAAGCGATATGAGGAAACACACTGGCACGATAGAGCCAAGGTTTTGGTTTGGGGAGAGGATCGGAGCTGGGGCGGACCGTCCCATGCCAGTGTAGGTAGGTATCGCATCTGGGACCCAGCAAACATCTTGTGTCTACTTGAGTATCTTCACGGCGTCTTTGCTGAAGACGTAGCTTGCGCCGCTCCATATTGTTGTGGCTGCCACGACGTACCTGCTTGTTGTCAGTCACGCGGGACGGGGAACACAGGGGATACCCGACGGGCGGCTGCGAATTCATGCGTACTGCATAGTTGTGAGCGCCAACGTCATGTCGGCATCGACGAGCGGGGCGGTCGTAGTCAGGCCGACGAGGGCCAGCTGGAGAAAGGTGTTGTACTTGCTAATCGTGGTTGGGCGCACCTCGGCCGAGGGCAGTGAGAAGTCCCAGTAGCGGGCAAAGGTCTTGGGGGGGGGCAGAGAGATCCAGCGGTAGTATATGGCAGCGATTCCGAGGCCCACGTCTCTGCCCAGGATGATTGTCGCCACCCACACTGTTGCGTGGTGAGTTTTGCCAATGTCAGCCACGTCTCCGTGGCCCCCTCGAGTCGGACGCTGGTTTCACATACCTGGCAGGGCGCCCTTCACCGCCAGGCAGACGGTCAGTATCGTCATGAGGGCCTTGTCCGCCATGGGATCAATCACGGTGCCCACAACCGTCTTGCGGTTCCAGCGCCGGGCTATCCAGCCATCGAGCAGGTCGGTGATGCCGGCATAGGCAAACAGCCCGACGGCCCAGGCGTGGGCGTCATGCAGCACCAAGTAGCCGATGACTGGCGCAGCCACGAGCCTCGTGAAGGTCAGGAAGTTGGGGATGTTGTAGATGTCTTCGTGCCGGACGGCGCCATCGGGCTTGTGCTCTGCGTCGACTTGGGTCGTTGACGCCCGCGCCTCGGACGACTTCGAGGTAGTCGGCGACGGCGTCGGCGTCGGCGCCTTGGAACTAAGCGGCCGGGTTGGTCTTGTCAGCGGCTTGCTGGTTGACGGCCCCACGGGTCACGGCACACGGGCGAGAGGTAATTGATCAGGCCCTTGCGTGCCCATGGACACACGTGCCGGGCAAAGGAGTCGGGCTCACCTGCTGCGCCGCCACTGCTGCTGTCCGGCGACGGCAAGGGGGCCGCATCTTCGTGCGCTCAGTTTCGGCAATGCAGCGGCTGCTGCTGCTCCTCCCTTTGCAAGCCTGTGGCCCATTGCAGACCCAAGGAGAAGGGGCGCAGACGCGCGAGCAGCCAGCCGGCCGAGGCAGCGCGACGACATTGAGGATGGTGGATGGTGGATGGTGGATGGTGGATGGCAGATAGCGGATGGCGGAGGAATCAGGCGCGGCTTAGCTCGGCCTCGACCTCACAGTCATGCTCCCGCTCCCCGACGGCGACTTGTGGGTGTCCGGTGTTCTTGGACGCAGTTGCTGCAGTCTTGGTCAGTCGAGACTCGGCGCCGTCGTCGTCGCATGCGGTTCAAGCAAGGTTGGCAGGCATTCGGTGCAGACACAAATAAATAAAGTGGGTCCTGGACCATGTCTCGTCCTCCAACGCGATTGTTCTTTTAATACAACTCGAACGGAAAATTCCGTAAGTTATTAGTCCGTATTACCTACTTCGTACGAAGTAACGTACATCTTCACCGACGGTATCCAATGGCTGCTCGATCAGTAAACGTACGTGCTCCCATCTCCCCATCTCCCCAACTCCCACAATGTAGGGTTGATTGCCCAGCTACCGTGTTGAATAGATATTGCCTCAGAGTCGAGGCCAATTGAAGGAGTAGAGTAGTCAGCACATTCACCACCGCCCTAATACCTACATACCCTGGATCTGGTATACTTGTGACAACATCTATTCGGCAGCCTCAGCCTTTGCAATCTCCTCGGGCTCTCGCCCAGTGTTCACATGTTGTACGTACCCCCGTCGCTGGCCAAGTATGGGCAAACCCTTGCCCAGCACAAACCAGGCAGGCGTTACCTTACTAGCTTAAGTTACATACGAAGTGCATACATCACCACCACACGCGGGACTGTCTGAGAGACTAGGAAACTAATGCACAGAGTAATTATTAAAATACACAATGGCCCGTATTCGCCAGCGCAGATGGGATTGACCCTCGCGGGTCCCGTATACTGCTTATTTCTTTTCCAATCTCTTTTCCCACTTCCTTTCCCATCCATTCGCTTCCCATCCATTCCCTTGGCATCCATTCGCTTCCCATCCATTCCTTTCCCATCCATTCCTTTCTCATCCATTCCCCTACAAAGCTAACATGGGTAACCCCCCCTCGCCGTGGTGCCTGCTCGCTCGTCCCAGTACCCATCGGAAACCCCCAACTCTGGCATCCATGCGTAGCTGCCAGTTGCATGTTGCACGTACGTCAGTGGCGGCGCAGGCGATGTCATCGACGACGACAGGGATGGGGGAATCGAAGACGGTAGGGACTGGGGGATCGAAGACTGCATCGAAGACTGCATCGACGGCGGTATTGACGACGACATCGGAGACGACATCGTAGAAGGCATCGACGACGATGGCAGGGGTGGCGGCATCGGCGAGGCCATTGGAGCGGACATTGACGAGTTCATCGGGGCGAAATACGTCGGGTGTGCGTTCTGTGAGAGCTGATATTGGGGAGTAGCATATGTCGTCTGCATAGACGAGGCATTGTGCATGCCAGTGTTGGACCAGGCCCTATGAAGGATGCTGCCGGAGGCGCCGCCGAAGTCGTGGGGGCTCCCCGCAAGTGTGTTCATGAGAGTCGGACCGCCATCGACGCCGTACTCGAGCTCGTCGATAGGCGACCGGAAGTTTTGCGCCGTCATCAGGTCCATGTGTGGCACAACGCCTCTAAGCTGAGGGTCCTTGGACGGGGTGATCAGACGACCCGACATGACGTCGTCGACGCTGTAGTAGCTGACCAGGTGGTGGGGGACGCCGCGGTGGGTGATGCTGATGGTCTTCTTGACCAGGCCGCTGGCCTTGAACTCGTACGAGTCCGTAAGGGAACCGATGAGGGACCTCTCCGTGTCCTTGCCGATATCCAGGCCGGTGGAAGTGTAGTTGGTAACGTTGCTGCCGGTGCGGGAGGCGCTGTCGTGCTTGCTGATGCCGCCCGCCGGCGAGGACCTCTTCTTCTTCAGGGCCCGTTTCTTCTCGCCGGGAGCAAAGGGCTTGTCGAGCTCGCGGTATATGAGGAAGTTGCCAAGTATGCGGCTCGGACTCCACGACACGCCGTCGGTCCAGCGCTTGATGCCGGACGCGTGCTCTTCGTAGATGAAGATGCTGCCACTCTTGATGAGGTCCTGGCGCTCCCGGTCGTGAGGCCGGCGCGGAACGTGTGTGAGAACCCCCTCAAAGGCCCCTTGGATAAGTACAAGGGCATCCAGCGTTGATGCCACATAGCCGTTCCATGTCGGCATGAGTGGATTGGATTGATTCGACATGGTTGTGGAATGATAGAGGTGGTGGTAGAGGTGGTGGTAAGAGGAGGAGGAGGAGGTGGTGGTGGCAGGTAGTGGTGGTAGGTAGGAAGTAGGTAAGGTAGAGGTGGGATAGCCCGCGGAAGGGGAAGAAGAAGGCGATTCCCTACCGATGCTCCTTTCCTATCGCCCAGATAGGCATTCACATCTAATCAGTCTTCCCGATCCCTTTGCGACTCCACTGTCAATACATATGTCCCAGGTAGAGCGTCAACTTAGTTATTCTGACGGATGACACTGTGCGTATACTTGCTCCCGCCCACTTTTTTTTAGGCGCGTATTCGAGCCAAGTAGGCGAGGCAACTGGAGGAGGCGAGGCAACTGGCCAACCCCCAAAGGTAGGTAGTTTGTCCTGGGCAGCGTTGCGGTGACGACGAAGTCAAAGAGGGGAAAACCGAGCGCCCACGAAAATGTATCTGGTGAGCGCCGCAAAGTATACCAGCGTTAGGTAGGCGATGGCTTGAGGGCGGCGGCGGCGGCGGCGGCGGCGGTGGTGGTGGTCAGGCAATTGAGCGGCGAGCTGCGAAGTACCTCTTCAGCGCTCACTGATACATGCACAAGGTCGTCGTATGGGTGGGCGCCGCTTGAAGTGGATGCTGGACGAACGACGGGAAGAGGGACGGCGAGGGGGCCGGAGAGAGGGGCGAGCCTGTGACAGACGGAGACCTCCGTCCGCGAACGAAGCACGCGTGGGGGCATGGTTGACGGCCTCTATCGTCGTCGTCGTCGTCGTCGTTGTCGTCGACACTGGCGGTCTCGTCGTCGACGATTCGCTGGGCTGGGCTGGGCTGGGCTGGGAAAACCGATCAGTCGTACTCCGAAGGCGTGTGAGTAGGTACCGTAGGCGCAGAGCTGATGCTGGCGCTGGCGCTGGCGCTGGTGCTCTGCTTGGCTCGGCCGTCTTCGCCGGACCCGGCAGTGGGCGGCGGGTCGGGTGATGGATGCATGAAATGTGGATTCTGCAATGGATGCTTGGATGCATGCAAGCATGGTGGGTGGATGGATGGGTTCATGGATGCTTGCATGCGTGGGGATTGGCTTTGGTTGGGGGTCTTGGCAGTGGTCCAGTGGAGGGGGGCTGCCACGCTAGTTTCGGCCTGTGCCCACACATCCAGACAGAGCTGGAGACGACTCCCGCTAGCCCAGATTCAGACATTTATACGCACTCCTCTGACGCAGTTCCGGACACCAGCGACAAATGACAGCCTCGAGATGCGTGCGGCAGAAAATCGGACGGGAGGGGGGAGTGGTGCTCTGCTGGGGAACCGCCGGCCCTATCTGCGACGGAGAGTGAGCCAGCGAGCGCGCAAGCCAGCGAGCGGGTGAACGAATGGATCAATAATGAATGCTTGCGCGGCGCACCTTCACTTGCTGTCGTCGCTCAAGAGAGCCATCTTTGACAAGGTAGCTAGTACCGCTATGCGGCGGAAAGGCTGCGGTCAACTGCGATTAGCTGCCCGGCACGATCCCTTGCCCCTTGCCCCTTGCCCCTTGTCCCTTGCCCCTTGCCCAAGCTCCAGCGACGGTGCGCCAGCCTGCTGCTGCACACTACTGCAGCCTCCATGCATGCAAGGCACAGGCGAGCAAGGTTAAGGCATGGTGCTCGTACTTGTGAGGTAATCTACCTACCTTCCCAGGTAGGTAACTACGTACCTGGAAAGACGATGGCCTCCTTATCTCGGCCTTGCTAGACGCTAGGTGGCTGTCGCGGAAGCGCGCAGAGGCGTCCACGTCCCCGTCCACCCGAACCGATCCACTGGCGTCTGTAGGAACCGATCATGCATGCAGAGAAGCCAGATGTGGTTGGCGATGGCCCGTGCGTGCGGTAGATGCCTACGAAGATCAATCCAAGGCCTGCAGTCGTGGGTCGGCTTCCCGCATGATGCTGGAATTAATTGGCTTGCCCTTTACGTGCTTGCGTGCCTTGTTGCTGAACAAGAGAAGCTGTCTGTTACGTTGGAACACTCTCGCAGGTATGGAGTAGGTAGCATCTCCGACGCACGTGGAGCAGCGGCAAGGCCAACAAGCTTGCATGCATGCATGCGAGCTTCGAGGGAACTTACCTTACCTCACCTTCGTATACGTTTTCGAACCAGCACCTTTCCCTGCCTTGCTGGCTGTACGAAGTACGTAGGGTACGAATTGCTCCGACGCACAAATACTTGCCTCGTCTTGCATTCTTCGGCAACGTGCAGTACCTGATGGGTTATTACCTTCGGTAGTAAGCAGTCAGATGCAAGCAAGATGGAAAGAAAACGGCCACTAACACGCGCCCTGTCTGCCTCCACTACGAGTCCTCGTCCAGGACGCCTGAGTCACGGCAAGGCACGGAAGGCGACGAAAGACGGTGTCCGCACGGAGTACTCCGTAGTCCGTACTTCGTACGCATCGTGGTACTACCAGCCGCGGCTCCCGCGTCCGGGGACCCTGGTGCAGCGTCCGTTCGCTGTCAATCMATCAATCGATCAGAATCGCCAGTCACCTCAGCCCTTTCTTCTTTCCTTTCCCAGCGGAGCCGTGCAGGTCCATCTCCATCCCATGCCCCCTCCGCACTCGCGTCTGTCGCCACAATGGCGCGCTCTTTGCTTGGGCTGGGAGCCACTCGTTCGTGCAAAGGCGAGCTAGCCCGCACATGGCGTTCACCGCTTGCCCGCCCGGGCTGGGCTTGTACGTAGCAATTCCGGGCGTCCTCCGTACGCGAGGATGCTGTCTGTGGGGAGCCCCTTCGGCGAGTCCGCGCGCGTGTTCGA